>JAFIRS010003193.1:0-150197 GCA_018342105.1 Gonioctena quinquepunctata | reverse complement strand
AGGCGGGTCCGGTCTTCCAATATTGAATATTAGTGGAATTCTTAACCTCAAACGTAATTTTTCTATGGATGATTGGGCCTCAATGCGGCTTTCTCACACGATAACCTCACATATCTCAGATCTCCGTAGTAGTCAAACGAGACTGTTGAATATTCCAGGCGGGTCGGCCCCCCATAACGGATAATGAAATTCTTAACCTAAAACCGTCATACTTTTTTCTTCTCTATGACTGCAAGCTCCAATACGGCCCCCTTCATAACGTACGCCAGCAGACCTTAGTGGCAACCTCCAGAGGCTGCTGAATATCCTACAGGCTCCTCGGCCTCAATAACATAAGTTTTTCTCAACTTAACCTACAACCGCTATATTTTTCTACGAATTATTGGGCCCCAATACGGCTTCCACACAATCTCAGACCTCCGTAGTAGTCAACCGAGACCGTTGAACATTCTAGGCGGGTCGGCCCCCATTACATGAGTTTTTTTTCACACTTAACC
The DNA here is from genome assembly GCA_018342105.1 of Gonioctena quinquepunctata. Lineage (NCBI taxonomy): Eukaryota > Metazoa > Arthropoda > Insecta > Coleoptera > Chrysomelidae > Gonioctena > Gonioctena quinquepunctata. The sequence continues at coordinate 149,700 of JAFIRS010003193.1, read as the reverse complement.
TACAACCGCTATATATTTTTTCTATGAATGATTGGGCCCCCTTAACGTTCTGATGCATCTCAGACCTCTGTGGGAGACTCTCGATACCGATAAATACCTCAAGAGGGTCGGCCCCCAAAACAGACATCTTGAAATTCCTTACCTATAGTCACCATATTTTTCTACACATATCTGGGCCCCCATGCGGCTTCCAGTTGTCACAGGCCTCCGTGGCAACCTCCAGATACCGCTGAAGAATCCAGTCGTTACCCCCCATAGCAGACATCTTGAAATTCCTAACCTACAGCCGCCATATTTTTTTCTATACATGGCTGGGGCCCCCATAATGTCTCCAGATATCTCCACACATATCTCAGACCTCCGTGGTAGTCTACCGATGTTGATAAACACGCCCCAGGCAAGGCCCCTCCCATATAACGGACATCTTGAAATTCCCAACCTACACCCGCCATGTTTTTTTCTCATGATAGGCGGCCATGTTTTTTTTCTCTTAGCGGCAGCCATGTTTTTTTCTATATATGGTTGGGCCCCAAAACGATCCCCCGTTTCCAGCTGTCTCAGACCTCAGTGACAGGCCCCAAACCAGTAGCGGTGCCATGTGGCGGGAGTAACCGGCATATCTACTAAGTCATATTGAAAGAATCAAATTATCATTGACAAAGCTAGAAGGAGGTAATTATAAAATAGTTATAAGCATTTAAAATACGAAAGAGTACAAACATTTAAAATACAAAGGTAATTATAAAATAGTTATAAGCATTTAAAATACGAAAGAGTACAAATATTTAAAATACAAAAAGAGTACAAACTGTATAAATATAAACACAATATACATACACGTAAATACATATATGTGAAAAGTCAAGATCAATGAAGAGTCCTAATCGCATACTAAAATTTTTTGTATATAACATGTACACGTTATATATAAACAGACACATATTTAAAGCTAAATTAAAATTACAATTCGAAAACAAAACTTAAATACTTAAAATACATTGTCATAAAATTCTTTCAAATTATAATATGCTCTATCTAGCAGTAACTTCTTGACAGCCATCCTGAATCTATTATGTGCCACCAAGGAATTAATATGTTAAGGCAGGCTAAAAATTTTTTTAGCATTATAAATTATTGACCCGTTTACCAAGGAGCTTCTGGGAATTGGTAGGGATACTGTGAAGTTATCACTCCTCGTCTTTGTAAGTTGACAGAGATATTATTGAAAAAAAATTTGTGGATTAAACATACACTTTCCAGAATAATAGTGCAGTAATAATTATTGGTTTCATCAGCCGCTAGAATGGTATTTAGGGGTAGCTTACTATTTTTCCCTCTAAGATCATTAACTTTCTTTAGACATATTGTTGGACTTACTTATTCTTTTTCCAAAATATAGTTGTTTAGCTGCTTTCATAACATTTCTATAAATTTTCATATAATTATTAAAGGCTTTATTTTCTAGCGAATATTTTCTTATATAATGAAGAGAACGCAAGTTTTTACATGAAACTCTTATACCCTTTGTTATCCACTGTTTTCTGACTTTAGTTTTTGATTTGATCAGGAGGAATGCAGTATTCAATATATCACAAAGTTGTGCGTGAAAATCGGTCAGAGGGTCTTTATTCTTTAGAGTTTCCTCCCAGCATATAGTTAAACTCAGCTGTTCAAATGTTTCAAAATTCTTTCTACTAAATATGCGTCAGAAATTTTCATAAGATTTTGGCTTTATGTAATTGGTTTGTATTTTACAAATGACAGCTTCATGATCAGACAGACCACTATTAGTGACCTCACAAGACAGGTAATATTGGTACATATATAATCTAAGATGGATGAGGAGTATTTCGAGAAACGTGTCGGGGATTCCACATGCATTGTGAGGTTGAATTATTGAATTAGGTTCTAGAATAGACACGCTCTTGGGTTTTTACTGTCAAAGTCGATATTAAAGTCACCTGCCAACATAATATTCACATTTGGAGAGAGCTGAGTAAGAATACTATCTAGCCTTTCAAGGAAAATATTTTCGTTACTTTGCAGTGGACGATACACACATAAGATATATAACTCATTCTTTTTGCAATGAGCAATTAAAAACTCAAACTCTTTTTCAACAATTAAATGATTGAGTTTATCAATTGCCTTGAAACAAAATTTATCAAGAATTGCTTCCTTGGCTAAGATCATAGTTCCACCATGAATAAAAAAAATTCTACAAAATTTGGTCAAAATTACATAATGTGGTATGAACAAAGGTTCGTCTTCTGTCAGCCTGTGCTCTGTCAATAATAATAAATCCGGAAAGTCATGACTTTCCAAGTAAATGTAAAGTTCGTCACTTTTGTTACGCACTGATTGAATGTTCAAAAGCATCACTGAAAGTGATTTGTCTGATTCAATTGTAAAAAAAAAAATTGACGTAGTGGCGAAGGGCTATCTCTTATTACTGGCTCCTGTGGCACCATCGAATTGGATTTTGTTTGATTTTGGATCGTGATGTTCAGGCTGGTTGTTTTAGCAAATACAAAAATTTTTGTAAAGTCTTTCGTTCGGTTGATTTTTACCAGTTCACAGATGTTTTGTGTTGATTGTGTTATGTTCAATCTATTACCATTTACATTGTTAAGTTCTAAGAACGTCACCTTGCCTTCAGCATACTTGTTTAGCCTAGTCACATAATAATTTAGTCTAATGTTAAATTTATAAATAAATCTATTGGTATTAGTTATATAGTCCTCTGTGATGTAAGGTACCGATACAGGGGTTATATTTGTATGTGTACACTGTTTGAGTTTATCATTTATGTTTTTAAAGGATGGGTATTTTCCTCTTAGGAAATCGTTATATCCTGCTAAAATTACTATGTTATCAGCCAAAGAGAAATCCTGGGATAGATTCACAATATTGTCAATAACATTGTCATACCTTGCATTAAGTTTGATGATGGTCTAAACTGTAGCAGTACCTCCAACTCGTTTTCTGATAGTTTTTCCCAAACCACGGCCATGTTGATTGCATAATATCATCATTTTACTTTTGTAGCTTTTATCAACTTCACTATTACTTGATGATTTGATACTGGTCTTTTGTTCAGTTGTCTTCTTTTTTATCAATTCTGTATTATTTTTTGTTGAATTTTCATGACGTTCCTCTACTTGTTCCAACTGTTTTTCATTTGTTACCCTTCTCGTAATTTGTGTTGCCTGTTTATCTCTTGTCGTCGTCGTTTTTTTATTTAGACAGACAGTATGTTCAGATCTTAGCTGTTTGAGTTCTTCTCTGTATGTTTTATTATCCAGGGTTAGTGTTTCAATTGATTTTATCATATTTTTATTAATACCATCATTGGATAATTTAATAACTTCTCTAGCAATCCTGTCATTCTCCAGAAGTAGATCCTGATTTTTCTTTATTATGTTTAAATTTTCTTTTTTTAGTTCCTCTATAGTTCTCTTTTGTTTGTTTATGCTTCTAATATTCCCTCTTCTGTGTCAGCTATTACATCTTGTAGGTCAAGAGAAGATCTTCTTAGTCGGTGAATAAAAGAATCTTTTTCTTTCGTTTCTTCCTGCAATTTAGCAATTGTTACCATCATGTCTGTCATAGTTTCCTCTTGCTTTATTATAAAGTCTTCCAAGAGCTTACTTTTTAAATTGAGTTGTTCATTGATTTTCCTAATGATTGACTCCAGTTCATAATATTTTTTGTCTTCCTTAGCTTTATTAGTTGTACATTCTTTGGAGCATAAGATCATGTGGTCTTCTATTTTAACACCATTATTTTTCCTGTCTAGACAGCTGAGATGAAATATATTGTGGCACTGTATGCAACACACATTAGATAATTCCTTAGTTTTACAGCATTTAAAATGGGTTGACATTATTAAAGATCCTTTTTTAATTTTGATGTGGGCACGTCACTGGTCTATAGTTCAGACTATAGATGTAGGGTGTTAGTTAAGCAAGGTGAGAAAGGATTCCGCGAGATAAGAAAAGTTTCCACGAGATAAGTTTCTATTTTAAGAATTATTGATAATTGTCCTATTTTTCATGGGCTAATATCGATGAACCAGATTGGATTATTTGTGTTCAATGTGTATAATAATCACACTTTTTGTTCTTCATACTTTTAGCTGCTTCACACTTTTTGCTGCTTGAAAAGCAAAAAGTTAACTGATGTTGGGCTGTTTTTGCTGGTTGTTTACTTGCAGATGGAATTGAAATGCATACAAATTTCACTTTTGTTGTCTGGTTTAACTACAAATTAATGTAACAGTTGAACACAAACCTTTGTAACCTTTAACTAGGTCAAGTTACAACTTTTTGCTCGTATGAAATCCACTGAATACTTGCTGGTTAATGTGGAGCACATTTCACACACACAATTTCACTTGATCGAAAATACTGAACTTAGGTGTATCAAAATGAGATTTGGTATAGGTGAATGGTATGTGAAGAGGAGAGTTTTCGCATATTTTCCACTTTCCAGTCACTTCTGGTTTCACTTGAAATGGCTCATGTTCTGTATTTTTAAATGGAACACCCTGTATATTGTAAAATTTCTGGATTTCTGAGACAATTCTGGATCAAAATGTGACATTTTCAAAAGTTTTTACGCCTACTTGATTTTTTTAGAGTCACTTTTAATATTGCATTAGGTGGCCAAGATCGAACGTAAACTAATCTGAGGACCTCAGGTGATGTCAGAATATTACAATCGCAAATGGCAACCATTTTTTGCCAAGCACATTCCGACAAAAGGATTTTTTGACGAATCTCACGATACTAATTTATTTGCGATTGGATTAAAAATGAGAATATAAATTAAATATTACTATTTATTTATTTACTTTTGTCAAGTGTGCCATGGATAATAATGTATTTACTTTCACTGTAGTAAATTTGCATTCCTCCTTGTTCAAGACACATTTCAGCTCGTTCAATTGTTTCTCTCAACACGTTTCATAACATTTCAAGCGTTATACTTCTAAGCGCCCGTAGAATTATTTCTTCCAAGATTTCAAGAGTGGCTGGGGCTGTAAATCTTTTCTTAAACATATCCCCAAATAAAGAAATCGAGCACAGTGATATCCGGTGAGCGGGCAGGTGACCGTACTGGACCATTGGTTGCAATAATTTTATTATTAAAATGCTCTATTAAGTAATTAAGAACTACTCTGGTATTATGAGGGGGTAAATTCGCCGTAAAACTGCTAAAGGTAGATTATTAAGATGATCCTCTATTTCATTTTGAAGAAAACCTAAGTACCTAACCCCTGTTAACTGAACTTGAAACAATATTGGCCCAATTATTCTGTTTCCAATGATACCAGCCCAGACATTGACGCCAAACCTTTCTTGAAAATGGCCCTCTCTCATTGCATGTTGATTTTGTTGGACCCAATCACAAAACACTACCCGTCTATGTTGATTTAACTGATATTTAAATGCTCGATATCGGTGCTTTTTCAGTATTTTTCTTGCTGATTCGTGACTTATCTGCATCTCTTGACTAATTTATCTTAAAGAAACCGTTTTATTAACCTCAACCATAGCAAGAACGTTAATCTCAGTCTCTCCATTTATGATAAACCTCTGTTCTGCCTCTCGATTTCCTTCTTGCCTAAAACGATTCTCTGGATGTTGCCGATTGGGATGTCTCTGAGCATACAACTCAGCAGCATTCCTTGAATTTCTATGACTTTCTCCAAATATTAATAACATAACTACTTTTTCACTTTGAGTATATATTATTTTGAAGAAAAATTAAACTGAAATTTAACGAAAATTTTACTGTCTGCTCATAAAGCTTATGTCACGGTCATCACCTAAATGAGTGTTTTGTTTTCCAAAGAAGACTTGATGAAAATAACTGCAAAATATTTTGCATGGCACACTTGACAAAAGTAAATAAATTATTATCCAGTATTTTCCTTCGTAATATTTAATTTATGTTCTTATTTTTAATCCAATCCCAAATAAATGAGTCCTTTTTTCGGAAATAGCTTGACAAAAAATAATAGACACAAAAATTTAATTTTGCCAATTTTGTCTTATTCCTATCTATCATACTAGTCACTAAAACTTTGCGATTGTAATTTTCTGACAACACCTGAGGTCCTCAGATTAGTTTACGTCCGATCATGGCCACCTAGATGCAATATTAAAAATGACTATAAAAAATTAAGTAGAGGTAAAAACTTTTTAAAATAGTACTTAATGTCTATTGTTATTTTTAAAACGATTTTATTAGCTTCACTTGTAACTAACAAACAATGTAATCTAACCTTTAAAGTCAATTTTAACCTACTTTTAATTGTCGTATCGAAATGAAACTTGGTATGTATATGTAGTTTGGATACCAATACTATAATTTGGTATCTTGGAGCTGATCTGATGATGTAGCTAGGAGGTGAATAGTGGAACTCTTCAGTGGCTACTAATAAAATATAGTGAATGCACTGAGACCATTCTCAGCATAATTTAAATTTCAATGATATGGTGAATGCACTGGTTCTCAGCATATTTGCCAAAATTTAGTTATTATTAATGTGTGGATGAATCAATCGAAGAGTTTTTCTCCCGAAGTATTTTTTAGTCTTCTGTAGCAATATGGACTAAAAAGTTAAAAATAAAATTATTGTTTGAAAAAACTAAAAAAACACAAATATATGGCAATAAGGACTAAAATGTGGAAAATAATGAGAATAAAGTCATTGACCAAAAAATTGTATTTTAGGTGCTCTTCACGCACTTTTCATAATGATATTAAGATAACTGATTGTCATATATGCGTGTTTTTTTAGTTTTTTCAAACTATAATTTTTAAATGTCCCAAGTTGAATACTTAAATTTCTGTTATTGGTATCTAACAAACAATTTTTTAATGTCTATAATATTTTGGTATTTTTTAGTGCATGCCTTGTCAATAAGATTTCTGTCTGTGACAATAAAATATGTTTTTGATTGGTTGATTGAACCTAGCATGAGACACATAACTTATAGATTTTCTCCTGGGCATTACCATCTAAGACGGCCGCTCACCCAAGCTTTGACTAGGACGACCTGCGTTTGGTGCAGGACCGTTCAATTCACTGGGATCAAATATCTCACTTGGTCAATAATTGACCGGTAAATTTGCTGTTGAATTGACTAAACAAATTAACTTTGTACAGCCCTAAAAATGTTTTATCAATGTTTTGTTTCAAAATATTTTTCCGAGGCCCGTGCTGATCAAGTTCTGGGGTGTCCCACAGCTGATTTTTTTCAACAGATTATTTTAATTTTTATAATCATTTCAAAAAATATGTAAAACTTTTTGTAACACTTACTGTCCTTCGTGAATCCAGCTTCATGCAAATATTGAGGAATCTGTGTTGTTTTGCCAGATCCGGTTTCCCCCTCTATAATTAATATTTGATGTTCCCTCACAGCTTGAATAAGATCCTCCTTGAAAGGAAAAACTGGCAAACTCTTCTTTGTCTCTTCTATACTCAACTTTTTCTTTTGCAACTCTGTCAGTTCTGGTTCTTTGGATTCAGTTACACCTGAAGAGTAATATAGTGAATTGAAGCACTGTCAAATCTCAGCTATGATGACAACATACCTGGAATTTGCAATGCTTGAATGAATTGAATCTGATCCTCAAGTAATAATTCATATTCATCTTTTTTGACAGCATCTTTGGCACCAAATTTGAAAACAGCAGAGGCCATCTGATCTTTTTCCCATTTTTTCTGTTCCGACTGTGACACTTTTTCCAATTCATCCACTTCAACATAATCGGATGTGGAATCTTTACCCAAATCTCTGGGCATATGATATCTTTGCACCCGTTCAAGTTCTCTAGCTTTTTCATGTTCTTGGGCCAATTTCAAAAGCTCTTTTTTGTGACTCCTTTCTTTACGTTCCCTTTCAGTCAATCTGAAAACCAAGTATAGATGTACCATAAAAATGTATTTGATATCAACAGTGTACAAGATTTTTATGTCTGCTTATGAGAATTTTGCCAGCTAATGAGATCAAGGGCTACACACTTCTGATAGTTTCCATTAAAAGTGAATAAGTATGATCAAATCAAGAATAATGGTGAATTTAAATTTAAGCTTAAAAATATTTCGATATGTAATTCAAAATGATTCAAAGTTGTTAAGGAGGTGGTATGTTTGTTAGGCAAGGGGCCATTCAAATATTACGTAAGCATCAAAGTGGTGCGGGGGACTTTGCTTTGCTTATTTTTGATGACATGGGGGATGGAGGGGTCTGGATGGTGATTACGTCAGCAATATTTATTTATTTACTTTTTCGGATTTTATGCAAAATTTAGTAGATGTGTCAACCTTACTTGTCTATGCTCGAAAGCGAAAAGCATGTTCAGGGATTCCCCAAAATAATTGATATGCTTACTCGCAATTATTCAAGATGGCTGAAACAGCAAGCTGTGTATGAAACATTCAAAAATATCGAATACTTCTTCAAATGTTGTGAAAATAAAGTCAACATTAGCTATTTTGTATGTATAAGGTATCATAGTGTTATCCACAAAAGCTGTTTTTCCCGATTAAAGCAAAAAAGCATGTTAGCTGGACATAAAATTATATATCATGACTGCAAAGCTGAAGAAGCATCCGTTCTGCCACAGAATGAACACCAAATATGTGAAGAAATGATTGTTGAGATGAAAGCAGCAAATATACCAAAGGATGACTACATAAAGAAACTAAAAAGTAAGTTTGATACCTATTATAACGAATCCCTAGAGATGGAGCATAATCTCAATACAATAAATCATCCAAGGCCATGAAAAAACAATAAAATCACTAAAACGCGAAACAAGGATATTAATGGATTCTTTACAAAAACAGAAGCAAAAAACAAAACAAATGACTCAGGTACACAAACCAATCTGAACTAGTGTTCTGAAAAAACCACAGCTGTTTCACGAAAGGAGTCCCATACAGAAATAAACTGCTCAAACTTAGTAATGCAGACCTTTGAAAAATATACAAATCAATTGGGAATTATGAAGGAGCAATATACTGAACCCACCAAACATGAGAAAATAAAAAAAAAAGAACATGAATATTTCCCGAAAGGATGCCCTGCCCAAAATAATCTGTTCAAACATAGAAACAAAAAAAATTATCGAGATATGTGCTGACCCATCAGAAACTATAAGTGATGTTAAAAAAAAATGAAAAAGATGAGCGAAGGAAGAAAAAACAAAAAAAATGCATAGAAAGAAAAAAAACCCGGAAGAAAACCAGAAATCAAAGAAACACATACCAAAGGATATAGGATCCAAGTCGAACGGATTCAAAGTTGAGTCAATTACAAGCCCAATTCATAACAATCAGGATATCTTAATAAATAAAAAAAGTGCTGCAAAACAAGACATCCAAAAGTCTGAAAGATCAGAAGAAACGCCAAAAATACCAGCTAGCGAACCAGTAGTACCAAGTAGCAAACCAGTAGTACCCAGTAGCACAAGAACTCTGACAAAAGTTAAGCCAATACCAACAAAACAATGGAAGTGCAGGAAAGGAAGATATATGTGCTCAATCATAATGCCTTGTTAGCATTGAGATCTGTGCTGGACAAAAGCTATTATTTCATGGGAAAAATTCAAAAAACAAATATATATAATATATCATCTTGAAGTAACCTCAAGAGCAATCCCATAGTGAAAGTGAATTTGAAAAAAGTCATCTATGTAAATGTTAACTTTGGTTGAATTGATCTGTTGTAAAGTAATAAAATAGTGAGCCACAAGCTGGATTTATAGTTAGACGGAGTGTAAACGTAGACGCACTGTATACATAACAAACGGACTATAAAATATTATAACATTTATAAATCGACGGAACGGAATTTTTGCGCATGGGTAGAGATGATAAGTGACATTCAACATATCCTACAAATTATACGAATCATAAACAACCTGTGTTGGATTTGTATTATATTCTGAATATTTATCTATGCTTCATTTTCCTTGTCACAATGGATTATTAAATAAATGAAGGTATGTTTCTTGGTGCCGTGGGACTGTTGTTGTGTGCAGTAGCATTGGAAAAGTGTCGATAAACTCGAAGAACAATAATTGGCGACCAAGACATTATAAAACAAGACCCATAAACCGTAACAGAAAAGTAGAGAATTTTGAATAGACGCGGCCGATACTTGATGAAAATCCATAATTAGAGTAAACTTAAAACACTTCACTGCGATTTTCACAAAATTGGTTTACAAAAGCCACGACACGTGTTTCGCTAGACTATAGCCTTTTCAGTTCCACTTGAAAAGGCTATAGAATACCGAAACCAATTTTGTGAAAATCGTAGTGAAGTGTTTTTAGTTTACTCTAAAGTAGAGAATGCCTATAATTATTTTTTGAAGATGATGACTGCTGATCCAGATCAATTTTTTAAGTATACACGAATGACTGTTCCAGTATTTAATGAATTATTAGGTCTTGTAAAAAACATCACACATAATTCTTGATTTTGATTGGCCGGGCGCAAGAAACGTAGTGTAAAAGATGAAAGTTGGCCAACTCTTCCGTTCCAGAAAGAATCACCAAACTTCCTGTGAAAAAAACCACAACTATCTCTTTCAATAGCCTGAAAAACAAGAACCAGAACACTGTAATGTATATTCTGAACAGCAAACTGATCTATCTTTAGAACTTAAGTTAAAAAAAGTTCTTATTACAGGGGATGAATACTCAAAGGAATTTTCAAATGCATTGAATAAAACAATTGCTTAAAGTAATTATAAAATAAACGAAATTGTGAAAGCAAATTCAAAGCTATCAAATTTGACAAAAAATATTTTCCCAGATAATGTAATAATAAACAATATTAAAATATAAAAAAATCTACCAAATACTACCAGTAAGCATATTTACAAATCTTCTGAATATATCTGAAAAAAACCAACCCCTGGATCAAAAATTGTTAAAAATAAAAATTCTTAAATAAAATAACATTAATAGGCCTCTTGAATTTTTAATAGATGGTCGGAAAAAGGATAGTAAATTCAGTATATTGGAAATGGTGAATAATTATTTTTCAAAGCCCAGAAGATATATTGCCTTAAAGACCATCACCAACATTAACGTTGACCAACAAGCAAATTAATTTGCCAACGTCAAAGAAACCTTTTTTTTTCAAAGTCCTTTATTCAAATTTAGTAATTACAATTTTATTACAGAGAATAGCTCCAAATCGGCCTGGTATGGTCGGTCTCGGGATCACAGAGTATTGACATCAAGTGTGTTTGATTACATATTAGTGTCTATAGTTAAAAGATAATTTTAGTAAGTTACATCTCCTCCATCTTATGGATAATATTAAACTTAAAATTAAAATCAACTTATAGCAGGTACATTAATTTTGTAGTTTTGACAAGCACCAGTTTTTGAGTAAAATCTTATATTTATTACCAGTATTCCTTATAGTTTCCGGTACTTCATTATATGCTTTTATTGCCCTATCAATTGGGTTATTGAGAATTTTATTTGTTCTAGTCTTCTGTATATTTAGTTTATTTTTTTGTCTGTATCGTGTATGTGCATTTGATTCCTATGACTCATTTCAGTATTCGTTTTTAATTGACTATTTACCAGTTTATATATAAATAAACATTGTACAATTTTGAGAATAAGCTCTAATTTATTTAGTTTGACTTGTGCATATACATTGTCTGTGGGCATTCTATAATCCAAATTGAATAACACTTGTTCCACCCTATTTTGTAGAACTTGGGTTTTATTTATAATTGTTATTCCACATGTACCCCATATTATTATCATGTATCTATATATGCTCAGAAAATAAGCATTATATATACAATATCTGGCTTTCTCATCTATGTAGGATCGACATCTGAAAATGGCTTCTATCATAGGAGTTATTTTTTGTTTCATCTTTTGTATAAGTATGTTCTCTCCAGTCTAGTGATTCGTCAATTGTAAGGCCTAAGTATTTTGTATATTTCACTCGGTTTAAGGTAGTTTCATCTAATTTCACAATAATTTCATTCATGGTCATATTTTTTGTTTAAAAATCATATACACACACTTCGTATCATTGACCTTCAGCTTATTATAGTAGCCATTTTTTTAAATATCAAATCTTCATAACTATTGTTACCAAGTTTTCCATTGATGAGTCACTATATACCAAAATAGTGTCATCTGCATAAGTGAAGTACCTAGCCTTCAATGCGGCTTTTTTCAGGCTCATAACATATAATATATATAAAAGTGGTCCTAGTACAGATCCCTGTGGTACTCCTGTTTTTATATCTAGTAGATTACTTTCAGTTTTATCAATATTTACACATTGTTTTCTATTAGTCAAGTATGATTTTATTAGCTCATTCATGTTGCCTCTTATGCCCATTCGTTCCAATTTGTACAGTACATTTTTGTGGTGCACTACATCAAAAGCCTTTTTACACGCTTTATATTAGCTTCACTTGTATGTTTGTTTGTTTGTAACCGACTCCTTTGGGCGCGATTTTGACCCACTTCCAGACGTCCGAATGATTTGAAATTTGGCAGGTGTACATAATTCCGGTGACAATGCATTAAGAAATTTTTGTGTGAAAAATAAACAAAGTGGCGGCTCCAAAATGGTGGACAAGTTTTGTATTTATGGTCTGATTCTATTCAAAATTGATATTTGGGGGTTTTTGGGGTCGAATATTATGATTCTTTTGTAAAAATTGCAAAATTCAAGATGGCGGCTTTAAAATGGCGGCCGAGTTTTGTGATTATGGTCTGGTTCTATTCAAAATTGGTATGTGGGGGTTTTTGGGGTCGGAGATTATGATTATTTTGTCAAAATTGGGGATTCAAGATGGCGGCTCCAAAATGGCCGCGAGTTTTGTGATTATGGTCCGATTCTATTCAATATGGAAGAATAATAGTTAAAAAAAATTAATAATAATAATAATAGTTTGAAAAACTAAAAACACGCGTTATTAAAAAACTAAACTAAAAAGTTGAAAATAAATAATAGTTCAACAAAACTAAAAAACCCGCGTTTATAGTAAACCAGACTAAAAAAAGAGAAAAAAAATTTATTTTGTTTAAAAAAAAGCGTGGGGTGCATGGTATCAATAATTATATAGTACATTACACACCTAGGACAGTGAAGTAAGAAATGTCGCAGATCACAGGTAATTGTTGGCCGAGGCGATACCATGCACCCCACGCATTTTTTAAATAAAATAATTTGTTTCTTATTTTCTATTTTTTTAGTCTGGTTTTCTATAAAAGCGAGTTTTTTAGTTTTTTTAAACTATTATTTATTTAGATCAATGAAGACTGCTATGTTGTACTTTTTTCCATCAAGATTTTTATTTAAAAAATTCACAAGGTCAGTTGCTGCACATAGTGTACTGCTATTTCTTATGAAGCCATATTGATATGGATCGGAACTGGCATATTTCTCTAGGAAGTTAACAATTATAGTTTTTATTAGTATCTCCAAAATTTTAGCAAAGTTGCAGATAACACTAATTGGCCTATAGTTACTCATTTCATTTGCAGGTCAAGATTTGTATATAGGGCTGACCTTACTGATCTTTAATATATCTGGAAATTTTCCATGTCGCATTATGTCATTCGCTAATCTAGTATGATTGGTATAATAGATAGTTCAAGAAGCTTCAAGTCACTAACAGTTATATCATCATATCCTGGTGAAGCATTCGGCTTAAGAGTATTATATATTTTTAATTTCAAGGGCTGTTACCTCCTCACTAACCATACTATTCATGCAACATAGTTCTTTAATATCAATAAGGTCATTTCTTGCTTTTTTTTCTATCATTAATTTTTCGATGATTTCTGTTCCAATTTCACAAAAGTATTTGTTGAATTCATTAGCAATTTGTTCCTTGTCTGTTATAATCTGGTCATGCAAAGATATACATTCTACAATTTTTTGTTTACATTCCTCACCCTTAAAAATTTAACCTTTTTTTTTTCCCCCCATTCATTTCTAATATACTTATGTCTAAGTTTATGACCTTTTTTTTCTCTTAATTTTTTAACATTTTATATTGTTTATAAATGTTCACATTGTTTGGTTGTTTAACTTTTAACTGATAATATTTGTCTCTTTCTTTTACAAGTTCAACAAATTCATTATTCACCCAATAGTTTCCTAGTTTACATTTTATACTCACTATACTTGTAGCTTCCGTCTTACAACATTGGACAATTTTCACGAGATCATCAAAGTTATTAATTCCCTCTCTATTAATTAGATTATTGAAATCCTTACTGAATTTATTCCTATCCACTTTTTTCTTCTCTATCCTACAGTTAGGTTTGTATTCAGGTAAATTTTTTCCTATTCTTATATTTAGTATCTTGTGATCAGAAAGGCAGAAGTATTCATCAATACTAACATCACATTTCATATTATTTTTGCATACAACATGATCTATGACAGTGTTTGTATTTGTGGAAGTCCTAGTAGCTCCAGCAGTTGATAATTCCTTCTTCAGGCAAAATCCAGACAATTGAATTGCCCGCATATATTCCATTGCTATTAGGTCTGCTGGTTCCATCACATTAATATTGAAATCACCTACAACTATGACATCCCCTTTGTTATTATTTAGCCGGAAATTCGTATATTGATCTATAACTCTATCACATTTATACCTGGTGGTCTGTAGACCAACTAAGTTACATTGATCCATTTGCTCACAAGAGTTAATTTCATGATATTTTAGGTTATTTTTTACGTATATTGCTGTGCCTCCCCCTCTTGTTATACGAGGATATACTATAGAGGAGTATACTACAGTCTCTAGTGAAAAGCTATCTCGGAAACTAAGCGAAATAGAGCTATCGAATTTTGAGCAACTTTGGTTTTTGTATGTAGCCTGTCTGTACTCTGTATCAATCATAAAGTGAAATATCTCCAGAACCCTTCGACGTATCGTCTTGAAACTTTGCCATCATGTTCCACAAAAAACGATATCTTGTCATTAAAATATGAAGGAAATCGGAAAATTCCAAGATGGTTTTTCCGGGATTTTTCTGAAAATTCCTTGTGGTTCGACTACAGGTCGCATGAGTGATCCTTTCGATTTCATATTCTATACCAGAATAGTTCGACAACCGTACAGGAAGCCTATTGAAACTGGGCGTGATCGGAAAATTCCAAATGGATTTTCCAGGGGGTTTTTCCGAAATACATGGTCCGACTCAAATTCAGAATCTCGCAAACTAACGGAAAATATGGAAATCTACGAAATGCAGTGTGTAGCTCTCGAATGGTGCCACAAGATATTCCTAATACATTTTTCTCTCACTCCACCAAAATATTAAAAAAATTGAAAATCTGAAAATTAAAACAACTTAATTTTTCTCGAAAACGACTGAAAATTTCTACAAGAACAAATATATTATCCCTGACAGGTTCTACAAAAAAACCTCCCAATACTTTTTCTCTGAATTGAATAGTACGGGAGATATAGCCGAAAAACAGTAAAGATGAATATTTCACCGTAATATTGGAAAAAATTACAAGTTGAAACATTTTGTATGGAAGTTTCATGAGTTCCATTGAAACAACTGAACCATATTTTTTTAATGATTCAAAGTTAGAAAAAAAAATATGAAAATTTTCAATAATAAAATTTAGATTTCTCAAAAACTATTGGCATATCCAAAAAATTATAGATAGCAAAAAGATTCCTCTTAACTATTACTACGAAAAAGTTTGGTTAACTTTTCCATCAAATAGTACGGAAGATAAAAATAAAAAAACAAAAGAGAAACAAGACATTTCCATATTTGCCCGAAACCATTCAAAATATCACAATAATATTCAAAAACAAAATTATAGCTTTCTATGAATCCTATGAAAACCCTAAGTGAACAAAGAGCGAAATAAAATACACATATTTGGTCGCAGTATATCTCATTTATATATCATCGTATACACATCTTTGGTGCCCAATGATAGTTTCCAAGTAATAATATGCTCATCGTATATGCCACAGTCTCCACTTTCGTCTCACATACCTTTTAGGAGCAATGATAAATATTGATATGCTTTCATATCGTCGTAAATATGATCCGAGCTCAATCCTAATCTGCTACCAAATAAAAACTAAGTACTCCAACTGGAAGGGGCTGAAGGCCGCTTGTATAGCTTGTACAGCTGTATAGTTCTTTAGTAGTGTATCTCGTTTTTGTATAGCCAGGTCTCCGTTACCATAATGATATCACTTTTGGAATTATATGCATATGCCTTAAATATTTCAAATTTATTCTTAATGCTCTGTAAATTTGAGTAGGAAACTTTGAACTTATGGGGGACACTTGGTTTCTTTGGTAGTTTTTCAAGTTGTATAGATCCTCTTCTTTTTCAATCACATTTACTTTTTCTTTTTCAGACTTTCTCAGTAGTATCTGTCCATTCGGTATCCATACATATTTATATTCATTTTCTTTGGCATATGTTCTTGTTGATTTGTAAATGTGTAAATTCTGTTTAGTTATGTCCTGATTGATATTGACCAGACCAATATCTTGAGATGTGATATTTTTTGCCTTTTTTGCTTTAATCATTGACTCCTTATCTTGTTCAGAATCAAATTGCACGTTGATGGGCATTACTTTTCCTATTTCATCTCTACCCAAAAGATTGGTATTTACCTTTAATTTGATTTTTCCTATTTTTTTATGATTCCCTCTGTATCATCGTAAATGTGTATTTTAGGGATACCCATTATTATGAGATTTTTATTTAGTTTACTTTGTTCGTTTCTATTCACTTCAGAATTTAGCTTATTTGTTACCATATTAAATTCCCTCCTAAGCTCCTCATTAAATTTGTTTTGGACTTCCAATTCCTCAGAAATCTTGAAACTAGTCTCACAAATTTATCTGTAAATTCTAAAATAATAGGGGGTGATTTTAATATATACTTTACAGAGGAAACAACAACAACCACTCAATCATTGGAAAATGTATTGAGCTCATTCAATCTGGCAATGTATGTGAGACAGCCGACTCGAAAATCAAAATTATCTGCTACTACTAAAGTTTATGTTTGTCTTAATTTTAATGACGAGGGTACTCAATCTCTATCTCTATCTCTTTATATTCTATTTCTATTTCTATTTTTATCTCAATCTCTATCATGAAGCTGTTGTTACATATTTTTCATTAACCCAAATAGTATTAATGTGTATTGTTGCACAATAGCTGAAAAACATTAATATAACCATACAGAACAACCCTTTAGACTACCTGAGTGAAGTAAGAATACCCGGAGAGTTTACTTTAAATCATACAAATGTTGACGAACTTAAGCAAACATTTAAAGAAATAAAAAAAAACACATGGAATTGACGAAATATCTGTGAATCTATTAGAAAAACTGCCAGATCATGCCCTTTTTGCCCTGGCAGAAGCTATTAATGTATCATTTTCTAGTGGTATATTTCCGGATGTGCTGAAAATTGCGGTAGTGGTGGAGGTGAACTGGATGAACCATCCAATTTTCGACCTATTTCATTAATATCAACCTTGTCCAAGGTGATAGAGAAGCTTAAAAAAAAGATTATTTAAATTTCTGGAAAAATACAATATACTGAGTGGCTCACAGGTTGGTTTTCAAAGATCCAAGAGTACAAATGATGCTATCTTTGACTTCCTGGAAGAGTTATATGTGGAGCTAAATAGAGGTGAGTGGCTGAGCAGTATTCTGTGACTTTTCTGAGGCCTTTGATTGCATTGATCACAGAGTACTGTTGGAAAAATTACTCTCTTATGGTTTCAAAGGGACAACCCTCAAGTGGTTACAATCTTATCTCTCGAACAGAAGTCAAATGGTAAAGATGCCAAATGAAAATTCGAAGCTCTCGAAAATAACCTGTGGAGTTCCACAAGGATCAGTGCTTGGCCCGACCTTGTTCTTTCTCTATGTGTATGACCTATCTGAAATCGACATACAAGGAAAGTTCGCATTGTTTGCTGGCGATACAACCATACTGTGGCACGGAAATGATACAGACTCCTTGAAAAATATAATTGAAGTTGATTTAGAGAAAGTCAAATCTTGGTGTTATTCCAATTCTTTATGTTTCAATGTGAATAAGACTAACTTAATTTCATTTAAATTTGCTTCTGGAAACCTAATTCTTCAGAATCATTTCATTGAAAATAAGACGTACACCAAATTCTTGGGATTATGGATTGATAATACCCTGAAGTTTGATGAACACGTTCGATATCTCAACAAAAAACTTGCATCAGGCTGTTACGCTATCAGGGTCATCACCAATGAGTTGGGAATAGTAGCAGGAAAAATATCATATTTTTCATTAGTTGAGTATGATCTGAGATATGGTATCGCTTTTTGGGGTTTCTGTAGCAAGCAGTTGATATAATCAGTATTTATCCTACAAAAAAGGGCGGTAAAATATATACCTAGAGCTAAGCGTTTGGACCACTGTTCATTAAAAATAAAATACTAACAATCTATTGCATCTCCATTTTCAAAAATGAAGACAATTTTCCCTCCGAAAGGATATATAACACCCGGCAAAATACCAATATACTCTGCCAAAACCATCTTCAACATTGACCAAAAATTAGAAGATCTTTAATCATCTGCCAGCTGACATGAATAGTATGACAGATTTAAATGCATTTAGAAAATGTATGAAAACACTTTTACTTCCGAAAGAATACTATAGAATACAGAATATTTTGAGTACCTGAACCTGTGAGGTAAAATTGACTGATTTATAAATTATTTAATATATACAATGTATTTACTTAGTTATTTTAACGCCTCCGTCAAGTCTTGAACTGTTCTGTAGAATCCTACGTCCTGTATACATGCAAGCTTTATACTTTGTGTGTCCCATTTTACTTTAATTATATATATATATATATATATTAAATTTAAGACATGCTTTGCCAATAAGATTATTTTCTTCGACAATAAAATTTTGAATCGAATTGAACAATATATTCATCATAGGAGACCAGTATGCCCAAGGTTTCTCTAGAGTACTGAAATCACTAGTGGGTATGAACAGTAGTTATAGGCTTGAAGAAATAATCAAACCTAACACAGAACTGTTAGACAGACACCAAAAAAAATTTTTGACTATACATTGACATATGGAAATAATGATTATGTATTGGTTATGTTCAACACTAAAAACATAAGCAATATGAAAACTAGAAATATTGTACAAATAGGAAAATTAACCAATTTGATTATAATCTCTGAACTTAATAGTGACCCTGATGATAATATCATCAAATACTTGAAGACATATCTAAACAAAAACAAAAAAAATTCTCTTATGAATTCAATCTATTGAGCTCATTGTTGACCCAAAGTGTAAAGGAAGCAAATTTTTGGTAACTGAGAGATTGAAATATCATCTCAAAAACTCAAATCGCAAAAATATTATCTAAAAATGGTAGTTACAGTTGAAAACAGCTTAACATGTTGAATGTCATGTGCATATAAAAGTATACACGCAAGTTGGGTCCTGTACGCCGCATGTATAATTTCGTATAAACGAACAATAACTTGGTTCTGGCCGTGTGTATGCTACTAGGGCACGCTTGTGGCGGAATGGTTGGGGTGGCGTGGAGTTACACGTATAGCAACTTGGCCAAAAAAATTTCGAAAATATATTTGAAATACAAGGTTTTTATGTGAAAAAGTTTATGATTACAAAAATACAAACATTTTGGTGATATCAAGAACAAAAATTAAAAAGCTTAGCATACAAAACATACAAAATATAAATAAAAAATGTATTCTATTTCTTGAATGTAATATTATGCGTAGAAAAAAACCATTCTAAGCAAAGCAATGGCTCATCTGTGCATGCTTGACATTGCGAAGAAACTTGCTACGTTTTTCGTATTGCGTACGCGCAACCAAGGGCTTCTTTGTTCTTTTGATAACAAATCTTGCAACGACCTTTTTTTGTAGCAGGACTATATGCATGTTGGTTATTCACTGGAGTCGCTTCGATATTTTCCTTGCCAACATTCAAAAGCTGCATGCACAGATTTTCTTTGAAATTCGTGATACTTTTTTTGCCGGCGTTGTCCTCTTTTTTCTTGTACAAGTGATGAGCATTGACAACGCTTGCTCCAATAATGAGTTCAAGCGATTATTGTCATTCTCCGGACATTCATAGACTGGATCAGCGTCTGAATCGTGTACGGGTTCCTCTTCATCGTCACTCATGCCGAGGTATGTCTCCATAAGGGCCTGTAGATAGGCCTCTATACACTTCCACAAACGCGATTATGCCTCTACGTAATGTAAATGGTGACTAAGCGCAGTGATAAACTTATTTACAATATTATGTTATTCAGTTTATGCAAATTGAGACCTGAAAGCTGTGTATTCCAGGGAATACACATGGCGTAGAAATACATGATAACAATTCCACGCCGCGTGTATCGCTGAGTCACACGGGGGTGGAAAAGGGTTAAATAACAAAAAAAAAATTACATTATAATAGCACAAAATTCATCATTCTTTGGAAAATTAATTTTAAAAATTCGTATGGCCTGAGGGACCCGCGGCATTCAACGTGTTAATCTCAGAAAACAACAGAATGTCAAAAACTGATCTTGGTTAAAATTTCAATGGCAACCATTTTTTAGACCAAGCCTCAAAAATGGGCAAGATACCTTAGTATTAGTGCACCATAATGTCCAAAGTTTGGATAATAAACTTGACCTGATCGACATTTTTACAAACTCCACCCAGTGCAATTTTTATGTTTCACGGAGACTTGGCTAAAATTCCAGAAGACATGAAATTCCTATTTCTCCTAACACCTTAAATAATCATTTTTGTACAATTGCTGAAAAAACTCGTGATAACTTTGGACCAGTATTAGATCCGCCTAACAATATGGAACGCTATAGAATAAATGATACATTTGTACTTCATGATACTGAACTTTATGAATTAAAACTAGTTATTACTATGATTAAAAATAAAAAATACTCTGGGATTGACGACATATCGATCCATATAATAGAAAACCTACCTGATGAAGCACTGGCAATTTTAGTGCAATTAATAAATCATTTCAAACAGGAATATTTCCAGAGCAACTTAAAACATCTATTATAATTCCTCTGCACAAAGGTGATACTGATGAACCCTCTAACTATCGTCTGATTGCACTAATACCTACTATAGCAAAACTAATAGAAAAACTGGCGAAAATAAGAATAGGAAGTTTTCTCAGTAAATTTAATATATCAAGCAACAGCCAATTTGGATTTCAAACCAATAAAAATACAAATGATGCTATTCTCGATTTTTTGTGTAATGTATATACTGAAATCAATGATGGCGAGGCTGTGGCAGCAGTCTTCTGTGATCTTTCAAAAGCCTTTGATTGTGTAGGTCACGGAATATTGCTGCAAAGATCCAATACTATGGTTTTAGAGGGGTTTCTTACAAATGGATACAATCGTACTTGCAAGGTAGAGAACAAATTGTCAAGACTAATGTACATTCTTCAACAAGACAGATACATTGTGGGGTACCTCAGGGCTCAGTCCTGGGTCCAGTTCTTTTTATACTTTACATTAATGATATGACCAACATCAATATCTCAGTTAGTTTCACACTATTTGCGGATGAATTAAATAATGTTATTAACGAAGACATAACTAAGGTAACAAATTGGTGTGAATCTATCAAACTATCATTTAACATCAATAAAACGAATTTGCTAACTTTTACATGTGAGCTAGAAGATTTAGCTCTAGATTTTGGTAACATTGAAAGTAAAAGTTGCACAAAATGCTTAGGTCTTTACATTGATGGTAAATTAAAATTCGAAGACCACGTGATGACTTTGAGAAAAAAACTGTCTTCTGGGTGCTACGCAGAGAAACTTATTTCACATGAATCAAATTTCTCAACAAGATGGTTTAGCATTCTCTCATTGAGTCACATCTGCGCTATGGCATTGCATTTTGGGGAAGTTGCAAAAACCATTTATTGAACAGAATATTCATCCTCCAAAAGCGAGCCTTAAGATACATGTGCAAAACCAAACCTCGAGATTCTTGCAAAGCACTGTTCAAATCCCATAAAATATTAACGGTAATTGCCCTGTATATCTTGGAAACAGCATCTTAACTTGAAAAATGGAATATAAAGCCTCCTCTATCTACCTCTAGTCTCATTAAAGACTCTTTCATTCACAATGGGTGTAAAATTCATAACCATCTTCCAAACAATATAAAAGACACAGAACCACTAGCTAAATTCAGAAAAGAGCCCTATTATAGTTTGAATGAGTTTTTTATCGATTCACTTATTCAATTATATTGTTATGGTTGTACTTATATCTAATTAACTGTATGTATCACTGTTTAATTTTAGTACTCTTAGATGTTTATTAATTCAAAAGTGTGCCTTTACCCTTTTAATGCAATGCTTATGGGCCGTGATTTCTTCTCGTTCAGTATCGCTTTTAAATTTTGTGTCTCCTACATGTTTATATTTTAAAATTATGCTTTTACCCCTTCTGTAATGCTTTGTGACCATGATTTCATCATGTAACAATAAATTATAGTTCTCTCTCTCTAGATATATGTCTAGTTATAGTAGAGATAAACACTTACACGGAGGGGCCGCCATTTTCATTCAGAAATCACTGATAGGTGTTGCAAAGAAATAAAACATCAAATCCTTGTCAATTGAACAATGTATCGAGTGCTGCGCAATCTCATATGAATACAAAACCTGCATTGTGACAATATATAGACCACCGTTGGGCGATTTCTCAAAATTCTTGGACCGAGTTGAGGCTATTTGTATCTTTGCTATAAACAAGTTTCAAAAAAATATTATCATTTGTGGGGTCCTGAATACAAATAAATACATAAAAACATTTTTAATGATCTAACCAAGTCATGGAATCTCACATCCCTAATCAAGGAACCAACTAGAGGAACTAGTATGGATCACATCATAACAATACAGGCCAAAGTAGTCGATCTCGGCTTCTCCGATAAGTTTTTTTTTTATGAGAGGTGGAGGAAATCCATTTTAGACAACACCTTACGGTAGTGTATGACTCCCTGACACAGGTTTACCCACTAAAACCTCCACCCTGTAGGCTCGTCAGGCTGTGGCCTTTGACGACACTTGAGCCCTCTGGCCCATTGTAACTTACCTGATACGATTTTTTTCAATATGTTGTATTCATGGTTCTCTATTAAGTTCCGCTGTGGTGCCCCCTGCACAGGGCTAAGGCTGAATACTCCGAGATTTCGCCCTGTTTCTCGGAGGCTCTGTTGCGTTTATTTTAAGACCCGGTGTCATACATCCGTCGCCACGGCGCTCATAAGGTGAGGTTGGACTTTAAGGAGCTCTCGATCATTTAGAATAAGTTGTTACCTGGAGCATATCAAAAAGCTCAGGGAAAATACTGTCAATTATCATACCTAAAAAAGGTATGTAAACGAGAATACCATCCATGAATTCAAGACCTTATATATGAGGAAATACGAAGAACTTATCGAAAGTGAGGATATAGACCAAATGTTTGATACCTTCTGGACAAAATTCAGTTACTGTTTCAATATATCCCATCCAAAAAAGACCATAATAATAAATCAAACAAAAAAAAAGATTAATTCCACTTATTCCAAATTCTAAAAGAGGGCGGAAATAACCTACGCCAGTAAAATTGGCTTAGGAAGTTTGCTAGCGAAACAGATGAGATCCATAAAAAATATAAATTGGAAAAGAGAAACCTGGAACTCAAAATAATCTCTGAAATACAAAAAATGTATGAGCAAAAGTTGCAATCTTCCCAGAACAGAAGATATCTGGAAAATAGTGAACAAAAAAATTTATAGGAAACAAGACAGCTCTCTACCAATTATACTAAAAAATACAGAGAATGGCAAAGTATCTGACACCTGTACTATTTCGAACATATTTGGAAATCATTTTGCGAATTCTATTGTAGCAAAATCTGATAGTATATCAAACACTAACACAATTGTGCCACAATGTTACCATCTTATAATGAGCAAGAAATTATCAACATCATTACAAATCTAAAAAATAAAACTTCTGTTGTGTTGGATGAAATACCAGTTGAACTAATCAAGGAATGTAAAGATATCCTAGCAACCCACCTTACCCAAATAATAAACACGTCGCTCGTCACGGGAAAATTTCCAGAGAAACTTAAAATATCAAAAACCGTGCCAGTGTTCAAAAAAGGGGATGAATAACTAATTGAGAACTACCGGGCAATCACACTAGTAAGCCCTTTTTCCAAGATCATAGAAAAAGCCGCATATGAAAGGTTCATCCCATTCCTAGAAAAACACGGTATTTTTCAGGATTGTCAGCATGTCTTTAGACAAGGTCGGTCAACAGAAACCATAACAACCGAATTCACACAATATGTCTGCGAGAAACTCGATCAAAAATACTATGTGCTTGGAATTTTCTTCGGCTTATTAGGTGCATTTGACACACTAAACCCTCAGTTGCTGTCAAAAAATATTAATTCCGTGGGCATAAGAGGTACACTGAATGACTGGATTGTCTCCTATATAAGTAACTGGCAGCTAACTGTGCAGGTACAATTTCACTACTGAATTAGAAACCCCTCGGGGTGGAATTCTGGGTCCATTATTTTTCATCCTATATGTTAATGACATGCCTCTGCACATAATCGCAGGTAGAACTTTCATGTATGCTGATGACACAACCATTGTGGTACATGGTACAACTCCCGAACAAGCAAATGCCAGAGGGAAATTAGTAATACACGAATTTTACGAATGGTGCCAAATGAATCATCTTGTGAATATCAACAAAACCATGTGCATGGAATTCACCGGACCAACAAGAAAGAAATAAGAGTATGAAATGTCAATAGAATCAGAATCAGAAATGCTTTATTGTCATATAATATCAATTATGTTGACAAAGCTTGCCTAAATCTAAGATACATAAAAATAGGATAAAATTTAATGCAGTACATACGTAATGTTAAAGTTATATATAAAATTTCACAGTACAGTTTGTCACAAAGCATAGAAACAATTCAGACAACACATTAAAATAGTTTATAATATAATATAAAGTTTTCTGTACATTAAAATAGTTTATAATATAAAATAAAATAAAGTTTTCTGTATATTTAGGAGTGAGCTGTGAGGTTGTCCGTGAAGTATTCATTCAAATTATAATATACTTTTTGGAGCAGCAGTTTTTTCACTTCTTTTCGAAATTTATTTTCTCCTTCCAATTTTCTTATAGTAGGTGGAAGATGGTTAAATAGTTTTTTTCCATTATAGATAATTGAATTCTTAATTAGTGTTGTTGATGGGATAGGAAGACTGATGTTAGTAGTAAGGCGGGTTGCATAGACTGACTGAGAAATAATGTTATTTAAGTGTTTTTTACGGATCAAACAGACCGTTTCCAAGATGAATAGGCATGCCAGAGGCAGAATTCCTTGTGTTTTGAAAAGAGCTCTACAGGAATCTCTGACTCCAGCTTGACAAATATATCTGAGAGCTCTCTTTTGGAGAGTGAAGACAGGTTTGATAATATTTTGGGAGCCTGTACCCCAGTAACATATACCATAACGTAAGTGGGATTCACATAGTGCAAAATAGGCATTTCTAGCTGAATTGAGGTCGAGAGAACTAGAGATGGTTCTAATGGCATAGCAGTTTGATGATAACTTTTTGCACAAATAATTGATGTGATTATCAAATTTCAAATTTTTATCTATATGTAGACCTAAAAATTTGTTCACTTGTTTGGACTCAATGATTTGGTTATCAAGAAAAATGGGTTCTATGTTGCATTTGAAAGTTGAAATGTTAGTTTTGGAGACATTAAATGTTAATAGGTTTGCATCACACCATTTTTTAACTTCTTTCAGATCATGTTCAAAATTGTTCTGCAGTGCATTTAGATTCTTGTTATGCCAAAGAATGGACGTGTCATCTGCGAAGATTGTGAACTTTCCACCAATAGATATATTTGCCAAATCGTTGATATACAGTAAAAAGAGCAGTGGGCCGAGAACAGGCCCTTGTGGCACTCCGCAGGTGATTTCCATTTCATTAGATGTTATACCATTGAAAGTTACCTTTTGCGTTCGGCCTGATAAATACGATTTAAACCACAGTGATATGTTCCCTCTAAAACCATACAATTCAAGTTTTTTTAACAAAATCTCATGGTTTACGCAGTCGAATGCCTTTGACAAATCACAGAACACTGTTGCAGCAAACTCTCCATTATTCATCTGGAGATAGAGGTCATCCAGAAGAGAAAAAATTGCATCATTAGTGCTTTTTGTAGCTCTAAATCCAAACTGTTTGGGATGCAGAATATAATTTTTTTCCAGAAAGCTCAGCATTCTTTTTTTCATTAGTTTTTCAATAATTTTTGCTAATGTGGGAAGTAGAGAAATGGGTCTGAAGTTTGTTGGAATGTCAGGATCACCACCTTTGAATAATGGTATGACTAGCAATTTTCAAACAAGATGGAAAAATACCATTTAATATAGTTTTGTTAATAGTTTCTGCCAAAATATCCAAAACATTATCCGGTAAATGGAAAAATGTTTTCAATGAATATCATCCCATCCTGAAGAATTCTTATTTTTAATTTCGGCTAAAATCTCTTTTATTTCATTTGCAGAAGTTGGTGAGTAACTAAATGAATTTGATATAGCAATATGATTAAGATAAGTTGTAGGATTTGTTTCCCGCGGTATATTGTCAGTTAGATTACCAGCCATAGAGCAGTAAAAAGTATTCAGTTCTTCAGAAAATAGACTGCTTTTGACCGGAGCAGATTTTGTTTTTCCTCTGATTTCATTAACAATCTTTCAAGATTCCTTCTGCATATTCTTCGCGTTAAAATGTCTTTTTTTGGCAACTTTAATTATACTCCTATAAATTTTTCTGTAACAGTTAAAGTAATTAATGAAAAAAGCATTTTCCATGAAATATTTTCGGATGTAATGGAGACATCTCATATTTTTAGAAGCGATTTTTATGCCTTTGGTAACCCAAGGTTTCTGTTTTTTTACTCTAATGTTCTGTATAGGAAAAGCCTCATTAAACAAAGACATCAATTGTTGGTGAAAGTCATAAGAGGATTATCTGTTTTAGGTAAATGGTCCCAAGTCGAAACAAAACAAATTTCTGAAAACTTCTTGAAGTTGTTTTTACTGTAGATCCTGCCATACTTATTAGTAGCTATTGTTCTCTTTATAGAATCATAAGAGTATTTACATAAAACTGCGTCGTGGTCAGAAATACCTGCATTGACCACCTCACAACTCACTGCCTTGGCCTGAAGATTGGAGTAGACATAATCTAAAAGGCTTGATGAGTATTTACAATTTCGAGTAGGCAATTTTACATGCATAGTTATATTGAAGGAACCAAGTAAATCATCTAACGATCTTTTATAAACCAATGAGTTATCTAAGTAATTGATATTGAAATCCCCTGTTAATAAAACTGAAGCATTGAGAGGAAAGCGAGATAAAAGTGTTTCTAATTTAAGTAAAAAAATGTCCAAGTTAGTGGAGGGGAACCTATAAATACAAATGATGTAGAAGAGGTTGACATCCTGACTGAATGCTATAGAAAATTCAAATTCTTTTTCACTTAAAAGATCATTGTGAATGAATGAGTTTATTGTTTATATAGGTATACATCCTAATATTTTACATTTCTTCCTTGCACAGTGATTTACAACTTATGACTAATAGTTACAAGTATAATAGTTACAAGTATAATAGTTACAAGTATATATATTGGTTATTTAATATCTTAATTATTTTTCATATGTTCAGTTAGTTTTGATTTAAATTCATGAATATTATTGACCTCTTTTATTACTTGAGGTAATTCATTATTTTTTTTATCCTGCATTTAGGTAGGTGAAAGTTATTGTTTTGTCTTGTTTCATAGTCGTGTGTATTACTACGGTATATTATGAATTCGTTAAAGTAACTTGGTAGCATATTATTAATGATTTTAAATATAAATATCATAGATGTTCTATAAAATCTGTCCTTTATAGATATCCACCTTAATGTATCTAGCATTAACATTATACTAGTATACTGGTTACATTTCAGAATCACTCTCATTCCTCGGTTTTGCAATTTTTGCAATGCCATAATTTTACCTTTTTCCCATCCATACAATAGAGTACTACAGTAATCGAAATGTGGTTGAATTATAGTGTTATAGATGGTAATTTTAGCAAAAGTTGACAAGTGGCTAGATATTCGTGTGAAGAAGTAGAGTTTTTTTGCAATTTTCTTAGACATATACTTAAAGTGTGCATCCATGTTAAGAGTGTTATCTAGCATAAATCCAAGGTATTTGAACTCCTTTACTAAATCGATTTTTTCTTTGTTTATGGTTATGGTAACGAAATTCAGGTTCAACTGTTTATATTTATGGGCTGTTGTTACTATCATTGCTTTTGTTTTTGATATATTTAGTTTCAATTTATTTATATTTAAGTAATCTTGGACTTGTTGCATACATAGGTTCATTTTTGTTATTGCCATATTTAAATCCTTGTCATAAATAGATATTAACGTGTCATCAGCAAATAGGTTGATAAAATCACAGTTGATCATTGTGTTCATATCATTTATATATATCAAGAACAGCAGAGGTCCCAGCACGCTTCCCTGTGGTACACCGTATTTAGTATCAATGGGATTGGATAATGCATTATCTATTTTTGTTATTTGTTTCCTCCCATTCAGGTAATCTTTAAACCAATGCAATACAGTTCCATTAATCCCTATGGTTTCTAATTTTTTGTATCAAAATTTCGCGGTCTATGGTTTCAAATGCCCTTCTTAAGTCTAAGAAAACTGTAACGACATATTCACCCTTGTCAATAGATTGAGTCCACTTAGTGATAGTCAGCTGTATAGCCGATTCACAAGAGTGATTCTGTCGAAACCCAGATTGATTATCCATGATTATCTTATTAGTTTCCACATATTCTAAGAGTTGTTTATATACAGCCATTTCAAGAACTTTCTCCATGCCTGGCAGTGTGTTGACTGGTCGAAATTCACTCGCTTTTTGAGTGTTTTTTATCTTACGTACTGGTATGATAGTACTGGTTTTTAGCTGTTCTGGGCACTTACCTTTTTCCAACGAAATATTAATGAAATGTAACATAACATGTCCTATTATTCCAAACGTTTTTTTAATTAATTTTATATCTAGAATTTCATAACTTGACTTATTTTCTAATTTATTAATTATTTGTGCTAGATCTTTCAATTGCAGTTGTTTGAAAACAGTAAAGGTGGTTTCAGTAATGTTTCCACTCTGCCAGGTTATAGGAGTTTGAATCGAGTCTACAATTTTTTCTAGGCTGGTTTCAAAAAATGTATTAAAATTTTCAGCAATTTCCTTTTTGTTCTTATATTTAATTATATCGTCATCTCTTTCAAATTTTATATTGTTCCAATCACATTCTTTCAATTTAGTATCCATTAGTGATTTGATAGTTTTCCACATTAGTTGTGGATTTTTCGAACTTAGGTCAATTTTATTGTAATAGTATTGTTTTTTCTTTATTTTAAGTAAATTAACTGCATCATTCCTTAGTCTTTTATAGTCTTGCCAGTTTTTTTCATTTCTAGTGTTTTTAAATATTTGATAAGCTGTATCTCTTGCCTTGGTTGCATTCCTTACTTCGTAGTCAAACCAAGGTAGGCTATTCTGGTCACAATGGTATGATTTAATTGGTGCTAGTTGATTAACAATTTGTTCTGTTTTTTTATTAAAATCATCATAGAATATATCAACATCGACACAGTCAAGTAAATAATTCGTGCCTATCAATTTTCTACATATTAGTTCCATGTTTACATTTCCTAAATTTCGATAATTTTGTATGATTTTTGTTGTATTTGTATATGTTTTATTCATTGTATTGACGGATACTAAGGAATGATCTGTTAATTTGGGTATATGGTGTACTAGAGTTTTTACATCGAAATGACTGAGAACTAAGTCAACTAAACTAGCACTAGTATTAGTGATCCTTGTACATTCATCTACTCCCTGTTTTACTCCATAAACATTCAGTAAATATTTGATTTGAATAAGTCTCGTTTTTTTTAAAATCAATATTAAAGTCCCCGGTTATTATAAATTTCATGTTTGATTGGACAAGATCTTCGATATTGACTCTAGATTACCCAGGAATATTGCATTGCTTTCATTGGGTGAGTGATACAGTGCACCTATTAACATATTAATTTGATTTATATTTATTTTTATTATTAAACACCAAAAATTTTTCTCCAGCACATATACTTTATATATAGAATGTTTTAAGTTAGATTTTACATATATTAGCACTCCTCCCGTATGTCTTGAAGTTGAGTCACATCAATTTCTAAAGTAGTATGGCTTTCACTGAAAATTACTACTGATGGTTGGTATGGTAAAATTGTAGTAATAACTTCATCTTTATGTGCTGTGAAACTAGCTATGTTACCATAGATTATGTCCGAACCGAATGCTATATTAGGATGTTTGATTAGTTTTTACACTGTTATTTTTGTTCACAATAGTAGGCACATTATTGATATATCTAATTGTTTTGGAATTTTTGCCCTCTGATATCAGTTCCTCCAGTTGAATTTTGACCTTTTGATAATAATCTTTTTGTTGTATCGTCTGGTCACCAAATATCCTGATGCCTCCGGGAATATCATTTTTATTATTTCTTATATGTCTAAGTACACCAATCGCATCGCTTTTGCTCGGCATTATGACTTTGATTAAACGGTTTTTGTCTGGTAGGATCTTCCCCATTCTGAAAACAATAATGTTATCCAGGATTGTTCCACAGTTTCTGAAAAGTTTTTTTATTGTGTTTGCATCCTCTTCTTTTTGTTGTGTGATATTTGTTGCCTGTGATTCTCTCACATTTGCCACAATTACATTGTTTTCCGTTTTGTCGTTCCAGAACTTCTGCAATCACGTTTTCGTTAGATATGGTTACAGTATTTTCATTTTCATTTGTGTTTTTTATGACTTCTTTAAGCATTGTCATTTCTGATTTCAGGTTCTTATTTTCGTCTTTCCAGGTCTTCATCTCATTTTTTAGTTCGTCTACTTCTTTTTTTAGGGAGGTAAATTCAGTTTTGAAACTTTTTATCTCTCTGAGTAATGTTGGTATATTCTTGAAGGAGGTACGACATTCTTGGCAGAAATATACTAGTGTCCTTTTCTGTATTATTACTGCTCTGAGCTCAGATGAACTTAGGCCTGTACAGGCTTCGACTGGATGTTGTATACAATGACAGCTATCACATATGGCGAATTTATCCCCAACATCTTTCTCACAAACTGTACAATGGTCTCCCATTTTATAATTTTTATTTAAATCTAAACTTTAAATTTAAATTAAATCCTTTTTTGACTCCACTCCACTGGTTTCTTTGAAGCTCTTTATAAAAACTATGTTTTGATAAAAATTATAAGGTTAATTTTTTGCTGGCAGGCTTGAATGAATAAATCACGTTCAAGTGTACTGTTTTTATACTCAGCTGTTGTTGTTCTGTAGTTCCATTTGATGTAATTCCTTTTTCTATTGCACTAACTCCAGTATAGTTTTTTTTGGTTTTCAGTATACACTATTATACATACACTGTGTGAAAACTACAATTTTTTACTTCATTTTTCTCCTATCTACTTCACTTTTTCTTCTAACTAGATGGGACACATGTGCTCACTGTGCAATAAAACCAATAATTGTGCTTATCAAAATAATAAAAGTGATTTTGTGTTAAAAACTCTTCCTGGATAAGTATTAAAGTACCTCCATGAATATAATCAGTTCGACAATATTTAGAAATAATAATGTAATTCGGGAGGACAAATGGTTCGTCTGGTTTCAACCAGTGCTCAGTTATGAGAAGAATGTCTGGGAACTCAAGGCTCTCAAGTAGTAAGGTCAGTTCATCCGTTTTATTTCTAATAGACTGGACATTCAATAGCATAACCAAGAGGTCGTTTGTTGGTTTTCTAAAAAAGACTTTTGATGTTTTTCCATTGCTTTAGTTATATTGGAATTTTCGGCTTGGTCTGAGTTTTGGTCCCCTACTGGTTCCTCCGACAGTAAATTTAGCGGCGATGAATTATTGCCATTATTATTCTGTATGAATTCCTGGATAGATTTGGCTGAAGACCTTTTGCTTGTGTTATTTAGAGGCAATCCTATTGTGTTGGACTCATAGCTTCTCAGTATATTGTTACAGTCAAAGAATGTTATATTTGACAGCTTTTTGTAATGAAGGTGCTTCCGGATGTTTAGGTTGTTTTCGTATACCACTTGGTTCAAGATCTTGGAATTGAAAGAGTATGGCTGTGATATCAATAAGATATTTGTATTTTTCAGGTTAGTCGCTAAGGTGTCAATTGATTTACAATTTGTGTTGTTTGGCCAAAATATCAGTACATCATTTTTTGTCAAGTTTTTACCTATTTCTAGTGTATTTTTTAGCAAAATATTGTCTGGACAGTTTGGCTTAACACAAAATATCACAGTGAACATGTGTGATGATACAAAATTCCTAGTTAAGTATATTGACTGGGACCCCCAGATTGACCATACATGCAACAAACTCACTAGCCTATGTTTTGCTATGAAACAATTGAAGCACACACTTAATTAAACATCCCTGTTAAATGAGTACTATGCATTAATCCATTCAGCACTGAGTTATAACATCATGTCATGGGGAAATAGCTTTGTATGCTGCTAGAGATACTATGCCAAGCCATGTTGAAATAGATAAACAGATCATTAAGTCCCACAAAGAATTAAAAGCTGCGAAACAGTCTTTAAAGAGAAAGATTCAAAACGCAGAAGACCAGAAGAAACAGAGATGGTATGAAAAGAAAGTTAGAAGATATTTGCCATGAAAATCCAGATATATTTATTTTTTCATGAGTGATTCAGTTGGACGTTCTAGCCTAGAAAATGATCAACCATTACTATTAAAAACAATAGCGGATATTGCTTTGTTTGGGAGAGCAGCAAATGATAGAAGACGAACGGAATCTATTCGCAGTGTAAAAACTCTTGATGAACTTACACAAGAATTACATAAAATAGGATTTAACATTAGCTGAAGTGGGGCATATATTCGTTTACTTCCAAGAAAATCTAACTCCACAGAGGGACGAAGACATATATCGACAGTCCCTGTTAAGCTCACTCGGGCACAGACTGATCACCTCGAAAACCACTTGGATAGGGACGAAGACATGTATCGACAGTCCCTGTTAACCTCACTCGGGCCCAGACTGATCACCACAAAAACCACTTGGATAGCCATTTCGCCGAAACATTGATCCATCATTTTTCGCCGAAACATTGATCCGTCATTTGGAGAACATAGCATCAATACTTGGACCAGATCAAGTATTTTTCATATTTATTTATTGAATAATATCCATACAGGCCTATTGGCCTAATTACATGGATAGTGACTCTAAATAAAAACTATATGTATGGCACACATGTGAACTTAACTAAATTAAACTGAGCTAAATATTATATTTCATGAATAATATTAACCTAGAGATTCGAGGGGGTGTGAATACTCACACTTTCGCACATATACATTATTGATATAATCTAGTAATAATTTTCGAAATGTGTTAAGTTCCAGTCTAATGTAATTAGAGAGTTATTGTTGTTGGCCGTACGAAGCATGATTATGGATGTTGAAACTAAAGGTACCTGAAACATTGTTTGAGTTCGAGTGGGACTTGAAGGAGCCTTGAATAGAATCAATGACATTATTCCAGGAGAATTTATTGAGTTATTCATGATTTTGTATAGAAATAATATTAATAGTAGAGTTCTTCGACTCTCCAGAGAATAAATATTGAATTCTTGCCGGAGCTGAGTTGATCTGACTGTATTATAGTTTGGTCTTATATGGTGTCTTCTAAAATACAGATATCTCAAAAAAAACAATGATTTTTTTCCAATCTTTGGACCAATGTTTGATATTCTCCATGCCAAATTATGGAAGAAAATTCAAATTTTGGTCGCACTAATGAATAATAGAGAATTTTTATGGTTCGTATATTAATGAAAGGATATGTCTGTCTTATGAACCCAAGCATTCAGTTTGCTGATTTAATTATAACTGCAATGTGAGGAGAAAACGATAATCTATTGTTATACTTTACTCCAACATCTTTCACCTCTGTACCTCTCTTTAATGATTCATCATGCATTCTGTAATCAAAATTAATGGGATCTTTTTGACGCGTTATCGTGATGACAGAGCATTTACCAATGTTAAAGTTCAACTTAAATTTGATACTCCACTCAATTAAACTATCGATATCTTTCTGAAGTGCCACACAGTCTCTAACTGTTAGAACTTGATTAAATATTTTCAAATCATCAGCAAACAGAAGACACTTGGAGTATTTGATAACTGTCGGAAGATCGTTTATAAACAAAAGAAACAGTAAGGGCCCTAAGTTAGATCCTTGAGGCACTCCAGAAGTTGCAAGAAACTCACCAGAAGTATTTCCGTTTTGTTTTATCATGCAATATCTGCTCCTCAGATAACTTATAAAAATCCTCAAGATATTTTTTGAAAAGCCGTTGAGCTTTTGCAATAGACACAGTCATGGTTTACCTGATCGAATGCTTTGCTGAAATCTGTGAATATGGTATCTAGTTGTTGTTTTTTGTCTAAAGTTTCGTTGGCGTAGTTGGTAAATATAAATAGGTTGGTATTTATAGATTTTTTTCTCATGAAGCCATGCTGTTCGTCAGCAATTACATTTTCTAGATGATTATATAGCTTGCAGTAGATGATTTGCTCAAAAAGTTTAGAGGGTGCACACATAATAGAAATACTTCGGTAATTCTCTATATCCATTTAATCTCCAGATTTATGAATTAGAGTACAAATAGAGGTTTTCCACAGAGTCAGAAAATGAGATGTTTTAATAATCAAATTAAAAATATGTAATAAAGCAGTTTTCAACCATTTCTGACAACTTTTTATTACGTATGGCGGTTTGAGCTTTTTAATAGCTTCTGTGAAATCAGCTTCTGTTATGACATTTATATTGAATGTATCATTCACACAGCTCAAACCATCCTCAAAGACATCACCATATTTTGAACATTATCGGCTATAAACACTAGCAAAAAACTCTGTGAATCTTTCAACGTCCCTAGTCAATATGTCATTTCCTCTGAATTGAAAAGTATCCCTGTTGGTATTATGCTTTCTTTTCGCGTTAACATAACTCCAAAAACAATTCACATCAGAAATTGAGTTTTTCTCTACTTTTTTAATGTTCTTTTTGTCTTCTATTTATATTAAAGATTTCAGCGACCTTCTGATTTCTATGTACTTGTTATCATAGTAGTTTGACCCATTTCTCAGTTTTCTATATTGGTTGTTTTCTTTCAATAATTTCCTTCGTGTACCAACATGGATATTTTTTATACAACACAAATTTTGGTACGCAAGCATTAAATATATTATTAATGATAACATAAAAATTCTTAAAGCTATATTTACATCTATCTGGTTGATAACGTTTTCCCAACTAGCTTCCCTGAATAATTCACTCATAACCAAAAAATTTGCTTTTTTAAAATGTGACATTTTTTGAGGAATATTCAGTATCTTTCATCATGAATGTTGAATAAAGATTTTTATTTCTAATGCTGGATGAAAAATATCCTCTTTCACAAGTGGTAGTGGTTCTCTAAGAACCTCACATAAATTTTGTTCTGAACTGATCACCAGATCTAAAGTCCTATTTTGGAAGTTTGTTACGTTATTGAATAGAGAAAAACAATTGAAATTCATGAAATCAAACAGAGCACTTGCATTTTGGTTCAGGTTGAATTTTGTAGATGTACCTTCTACTCATCTCAAGATGGTAAAGCTAATGGTGTAACTGCGGCAAATAAACAAGCACCTCTTTTATGCACATGGAATATAGAGTCAAATTGCCTGATCAACGACTGGGTAATCGCCGAGAGGCATAAATTGATACCATCAGTTTATACTGGTATCAAAATAAGTAAGTAAGTAAAGAGTAAAAATTTATTGATTTCAAGGGAAGTGAAAGTAATATAAAACACGTCATAGGTTACATATAATTAGTTCACATTAAAATTGACAATTTAAAAAATAGTGTAAATCATGTAATAGAAAATATATGTTATAGAATGAAAGTATCTACCTAGCTGGCGTAAAATTCTTCGGTACTATAAAACATTTCTGACAGAAAAGTTTTAAGATGTTTTCTGAATTTGACTCCCAGTATGCTAGGACAACAGCAAGCCGTTGGATATTCTGGGCCAACATACATCGCTATTCGAAGTGGAAAGCATATTTCATCCACCGCTAATACTCATGCTCAAGATTTCGAGACGCTTCTCAGCCTCCCAGAGTTTCAAATATTAGCTAAAACTGACCATGGATTTGTAAAACCAGTGGTGATTATGAGGGTTGATGGAGGGTCAGATCAAAATCCGCGTTATCAAAAAGTAATGGTTTGCTATACAACACTTTGAAGGACATGATCTCGATGCATTGTTTCTAGCTACAAATGCTCCTGGTAGAAGTGCGTATAACAGAGTAGAGCACAGAATGTCTCCTCTTAGTCGGGAACTGGCCAGTATTGCCTCATAACCATTTTGGGTCTCATTTGGACTACCGTGGCGTTACAATTAATGAGTAGAGTAGTTTATTCAACTATGTTACATGTACATTTATGGCAGGTCAGGGGTGGGATTCCGTGTACCGTAGAATTCCATAAACCAATCAATTAATACTTTATTTTCCTGAGACTTTTTTACAAGCATGGAAATCGTCAAATACACTAGTAAAAATAGGAGTTAAAAAATCAAGTGATAAAATATGGGATATACATGTGAGAAATATATATATATATATATATATATATATATATATATATATATATTGAATGTACATAACAAAATATTCCTATAGTAGTTGTAGGAGATAATCATATAAAACAACAGTTATGTCTGCGTCACACCCATCAATTCAACCGTAATTCCATCTCACTCATTCGATAGAAAGTGGAATTCTACGCTACACGGAATCTCACCCCAGAACAGGACAATAGGATATCGATATTTCACATGTTAAAATATTAATGATTATTTTAATACAAAACAAAAAAAATTGGAAATATCAAATATCAATAATAATAATAAAATTGTTACATGAGGTTACAAAATGGAAATTCACAAAAAAAATAAGGTATAAGAAAATATAGAAAACATATAAAATCTGAGCAAAAGTATACCCTGTAAGACAAAGATAGATAGTAGTAAACTATTGATATATGCTATACAATAGTCTGGGCTCTAAGAGAGTTAGCTTTATGGAGGTAGTCCGATACACTGTAGAAACAGTTTTCGAGAAGAAATCTTTTGATTGTTATTTTAAATTTTTTGTTTGCTAATATCTTGACTGATCTATCTGTCTGGTTGACGATTCAACAAGTCTGTAGATCTCGTATTGTAGTTGTGTATATCAGAGTCTTTAGAAAATGTCCTCTTATTGTTATGTATTTCCAGCAAAAACATGAATATATATATATATATATATATATATATATATATATATATATATATATATATATATATATATATATATACGGTATAAGTGGGCCTCCGGCCTTGTTAATTTTGAGGTTCACTGAGACTCCGATGTCACCGAGCCTCCGATATACGGACGCCCGGTAACCACCCCTTAAAAAATGTTGCATAGGACATGTAACATAGTAACAAACACTTTGCCACAAAAATATGGAGGAGTCCAAGTTGCCCGATTTTTGATAGCCATTTAAAATTTAGTGTAGTCCCTCGCCGCTGAAGTGCGCTGCTTATATACTTTGTTTATGTTATAGTGTTTGAAACGTATACTTTCGAAGGTCACTGGGCTTCCCACAATTTGGCAACACAGGGGATGCACACAAATATCATTCATTTCAGATTGTCATCAAGAAACATGTATTCTTTCCGACTGAACGAAATAAATTGTGGAAGCTGCAATTGCCTCCCAAATATTTGAGAATGAGCCTGGTAAATACTTTTCTCATTGATTCCAATTTATATTACTGTTATTACGTCAAGATTTATTGGGAGTCCGCTGAAATATTGCGATATTTCACCATTTCAGAAAAGGTACTTTGACAATGTAATACACAAATCACTCAAACAATTTCTCATGCAAGATTCAACAAAAGGACACCAAACTTTCGCAATCTTCTCAAGCAAAAAAAATGTATTTCTTTCTTTCATTGAATGAAAACAATCTTCATATAGAATCCCTACTTGAATATATTCTCGTGTGAGTTGAGTATTTTGTGAACCTGAAAAAAAGCTTGCATTGTTTTCCACATATCAGAAAATCTATATTCTCGTAATGTGTCTTGTATTTGATTTGTATTATTCAGTTTCGGTTATTATATTGTGTACCACGAAAGTTACTGAATGAGGTTGCTTAGAATGGATTATTAATTTACTGAATGTAGAAATCTGGGGTATTCCAAGGTTCAAGATTACAGATAAATCATGAAAAATTTTCAGGTAAACGACTCAAATGAATTCAATTTTAATCAGAACATGCTACTGTTCAAATGTACAAAAAAAGGATGGTATTTTTTGGGTGTGTGACACAAGTTATGTTATAAAATCAGTAGCCCATTGTTTTAGAAATATACCAACAAAAATAGTGAACAGAACATATA
Organism: Gonioctena quinquepunctata; assembly: GCA_018342105.1. NCBI lineage: Eukaryota > Metazoa > Arthropoda > Insecta > Coleoptera > Chrysomelidae > Gonioctena > Gonioctena quinquepunctata. Next base: position 110,796 of record JAFIRS010003193.1, on the reverse strand, counting down.
CATATAGACACTAATGAATTGAAATAATCTATACATATATAATTACATGTCCTGACTGACTGATTCACTAACTTCAACGCCCAGACCAAATAACTCAACACAAAGAGCTGAAATTTTGATAGCGTATTCCTATGATGACATGAGTATATAACCAAGTTTTTTTCAAAACTCATCCCTAAAGGGGTGAAAATCACAATACCGTTAGTTTCGAAGTTAGAGTCATGGAAACTGCTATTTTTGGCCTTTTCTTCTCAAATAACGAAACACGTATTTTTAGATTATTGGAAATTCAACCCCTAAAGGGGTAAAAGGGCTAAATGGGGTTCGAAAGTTTGTACTGGAGTACCCTTAGTTTTTGGCTTGGGTTCATAAAAATTGGTATTTCAGTGTCTTCAGCAATCCAAATCCTGAAGGGGTCAAATGGGGGGTGAAACATTTTAAGTTAGGATCATGAAAATGGATATTTGGGGTCTTTTTACATATGAAGACATTTGTTTTCCAGTGTTTTTAGAAATTCAACTACTAAAGGGGCGAAATGGGGGCTGAAAATGTTTATTAGGGTTCCGTGAGTTTTTGAGTTGGAATAAGGAAAATTGGTGTTTTTGCTCTCTGTCACGAATAAATAAATCGTGTTAAACTTCATTCAAAATGCCATATCTACAGGGGTGGAAAGGGATTGGTGAATTCGTAATAGTCGTCACAAAGCATTACTTCCGCTGTCAAATCAGTTATGCCACCCAAACGAGATAACGGGATAACAGGATAACGGAAAACAAAATCACGGAATAGCCTGAGCCATAAGCTAGATGAAAACATATGGAAAAATGATAGTTGATAATAATATAACAATACAATAATATATTTTAGGAAGAAAACCTTATAAGTGAGAGTTCTAAATGGTACAGAAAATCGAATGGAAGAGGAACATACTTTCACAGATCTTGAAAACTACTCAAAATTATTTATTTATATTACCGAAGAAAATTATTCACTGTGTTATTGAGGATTTGAAAGAATAAGAAATGATGAAATTGAATAGAAATCATTATGCTCAATGAATAATATATTCAATTCTTCTTGAAAGGAAACTAAGGAAAATAGATCCAAATAAACTGGGGTACCATTGAAAACACATTTTCGAAATTGAAAGTAGGTATCGAGAAGTTTTTTTTTTCATAAAGAAATGATAAGTAATATCAATATATATATTACTGAATCCTCAACCAATATTTCCACAAATAAAAATATTTTCCAAACCATGCGCTATGGGATAATTTTTTTTTTCCTCTTATTACATATGTTGTTTAGGAAAAATCCGTGTATCAAACTCAATCGATTCGGGATGACATTCTAAAAAAGTCGTATTTTTGGATTTTTTTAACAAAAAACGGAAATAAAAATAAAAATGGTTCTAGTTTTTTGGAAAAAGCTCAAAAACTATCGACTATCGGGAAAATTAAAAAAGAGGAGAAATTTCCTGTGATAATGTTACTCTCGCAACTCTATCCCAATTATTAATAATTTTAATTCAACGATGAATTAAAACAGGGCTTCACGTGGGCGTTACGCTGAACTACAGCACCTCTCGAGAGAGCAATTCACATAACATATTTTTTATATTATTAAATATAAATTTAAAAATTCCAAAACATTATTGTATTATGTATCATTGAAAAAATGTAATTTTGGGAATTTTTTTTTCATCCAATTTCGATAATGTAAGGAGTAGTTTTTTTGGAACCGCCGATTTCATTAAAAACCGAATAATTGTTCACAGAATGACTCCATGATTTCTTGCTTCCTGAAGCACATTTTACAGTGTACTCGATTATATCACGCTATAAAATTGTTTAAAAGTTACTTAGTTTGGTAATTATAAATTTCTAAAGATAACAAAATATGAGAAACACACACAGTTTGTTGTATATGGTTGTTCTTGTTATTTTTTGTACTACTCAAAAAAAATCAACGCCAATCGAAGTTTGTTTATAACTAATTGTTAACTAAATGAAGAATTATTAATGAAACAAATAATATTTTTTCCTATTAGGTGGAGAATAACCAATTCCGCATTTTGGAAGGAAAAAAATTCTAAATATATTATTTAAATAATGAGAAAATGAAAAAATAACAATTTTAAAAAGAATATAATAAACGTTGTGAAATGTCTTTGTCAGACATAAAACTGATCATAATGTGGAATATCAAAAAAAATACAATGTTTATTCGATATCTCATATTTTGTAATTTTTTGAAATTTTTAATTAACAAAATACTAATTTTTTTATCAATTTATGCATGATATCATTGAGTACACATGTAAAATGTGCTCCAGAAAGCCAAAAAAGTCATTCTCTAAACAATTATTCGGTTTTTATAAAAACGGTGATTCCCACAAAACTACTTAATTAACAATAGCCTCCGATTATCAAAATTCAATGAAAACAAAATAACGAAATTATATTCTTTCAGGTGTTCAGCTGATACTTTGATTTTTTTGAATTTTTAAATTTATTTTCGATAGTATAAAAAATATTGTATTTGAATTGCTCTCTCAAGAGGTGCTGTATTCCTGCCGTAATGCCCGCGCGTATCCCTATTTTCAACGTTGAATCAAAATTATAAATAATTGATATAGTTTTCCGTGACAAAATTTTTCATAATAAATAAGTCTTCAAGAATCTGTTTTTTTATTACATCTATCATCAAGAGTTCTTGAGTTACTACCAAAAAACTAAGGCTGTTTTTATTTTTTGTTTTGTGTTAAAAAACTAGCACATTTTCATCAGATTGACATCCCGAATCGAATGAGTCATCGCTCATATATTCAGAAGGCTTGGAACTATTTTTCGCAGGAAACTCACTTCTCTACTAGACTATGATGACATGAGTAACCACTATGAAGGTTTTTTGATACTTCATCCCCAAAGGGGTGAAAATGAAAATACCGTTAGTTTTGAAGTTAAAGTCATGGAAATCTCTCCAAATCTAGATAATTTATTTATTGATACTCAGAATCAACCTTCAATGGTATAGTCTGAGGTTATAATGGATCGCACTATTTAATGAGGGAGTGTATGATATGAGCATTGCAGTTTGACTATGAGTTCAAATATTAGGTATGTATTGAGAGCGAAAATAAATTTTTGTTCAAGGGGCGCCATTCGCAGTGGATCGCTACAATCACTCGAGAGCAGTTATGTCACTTTTTTCTCGAAATGCAACACATAAATATAACTGTTCACTAGTGGCGCTATTCCCAACTAATTGCTATCGACGGCGCGTTTCTATAATGTTATTAGGCAAATGTTGAAAGTATAAATTTCAAAGTAAATTTTAGAAATGTAATTTCAAGTCAACAGTTGAATTGAAAGTTGATTACTCCAGATACTGGTGTTAAGAGTCAACAATTTTTATTATTTACAAATATAATATAACATTCAAATGTTTTTTTGAATTTCATTGACATTAATATTTATTATACAATCTGAACAACTAGAAATATTCCTTCTGCACTTCCTATGTTTTTTTTGTCATTAAGTATTCTTGTAGGAGGGATGGAATGAACAGTAGTGGCCGCCTTCAAAAGAAGGCTTTTGGCAATATTTTACTAATTATCCAGCGAATCCCCAATTGAATTTAGTATTTAAAATTTCCATCGCCTGTGTCTTTTGATAGTACTTGAGTTTGCACTTTCTTTCACCAGTAAAGTGACCAAAGACCGGCAAAAACAGTGACCAGTATAGAGCTTTGGATCTGTCAGTTTCAAGAACTCTCCTGGAATTTTACTGATGTATAGATACCAACTGTATTTTTGGTAAATTTCGATAAAAAATTAAATAAGAGTGGTCAACCGTAGTGGAAGATTGTGGAACGTTAGGATTTGAATCGGGAATTTTTACTATTAATGAAGACTAATAAGCACAAAATATACCCAATATAGTTTACTGCTTTCATCATGGAATACTTATTGTCTAGTATAATTTTAAGAAACTCTTCTAAGCCACTATTCCTTGAATATTTTCAGAATGATCGAAGGTAGATTATATATTCTCGTTAAAAAATTTTTTCCTGTTTTATATCTGGAATTAATATTGACTGAAAAATTATTGGCAACAGTGTCAGGAGGCCCAGTAAATACACAATAGCTTCAAAAGGAGGCCAAGTTACATAAACTCCCAAAAAACGTATGTAACATATACAGAGGAGGCTAACTAGCCTGAGATAGTGGCGGAGGCTGAGTGGGCTTTTAACTGTTTGCTTTGTATAAACACGTGGATGCTTGGTGGGCCGAGTATGAAACGGAAGCTGAGTTGGTCTATATAGATATATATATATATATATATATATATATATATATATATATATATAGGGTAGGGAGTGGGGCATAATACTTAGTTTAATGAAAGACTGATGGCAATGGCCACTAATGCCAAGATTTGCCAAAATTCTTATAGCCTTTTTCTGTGATCTGAAAACCCTTATCGCATTGTTGTTGTTGTCCTAAAGAAGAATGCTATAGGTTAATAATATAGAATGAAATAGAGGAAAGTATGTGATTTTCAGTACATTCATACCCAGTAGTGAGATATTCTGTCCTTTTTGATAAAGAGGATTTGAGAAGACCATCAAGTTCTGAGTTTTGTTCTCATTCAGTTCGAGTTTATTACCCGTAAACCAGCTTTTGGCCATGTTCTTATTGTGTTCGGAGGTTTTGGGTAGAGCATCGTGAAACTTACCCGAGCTTATGAGGTGGTGTCATCAGCAAATAAAATGCTTGTGATAGACTGACATAGATCGTTGATGTATATAAGGAACAGAAACGGCCGAAGAACGGAGCCCTGAGGCACACCATGTTCAATTTGTTTGAGATCTGATTTTCTGTAATTTAAATCAACACACTAATGAGGTCTAAAATGGTGCCTCTTAGTCCGTAATGACTCAGTTTGTCAATGATTATGGCATGTGATACACAGTCAAAAGCTTTGGTCAGGCCACATAATGTTAGTGAGGTATATCTTCCTTGATCAAGGCCATCGACTATGTTAGTCACAATACTGAAAGCTGCCTGGGTGGTAGATTTATTCTTGCGAAAACTCTTATTGTGATTCGCTGAAGTAGAACCTATTTTCAAAATAAGAGTAGAGACGATCCTTTAGAATGATTTCAACAATTTTTCCAATTATACTGATTGGACAATAATAGGCGAGCACACGAGAAATTATTATCGCTTTAAATATGCTTTAAAATACATAACGCATATATAAATGTACTCAGACAACATTTTCCGGGTCAAATTTCAATTACAGCAGTTCTTATTCGTTTTTGAAAATCAGCAAATTTTGAAGCTACTAATATTGGCGCTCTTTGTGACGTAAACGACCGAGCAGCCAATAGGCATAATCGGGTTGATTGTGACGTTAAACGGCAATGTTGCCAAGTTTCTTTAACTATAAATGTCAAAACTAGAACACCTATTTGCAATGTCAACGATGGCGGATTTGAAGGGTGTAAAAACATTCGATCTGTCATAAAAATATATTGTCGATTTTACAGTGCATCCATCAAAATGATTTCTGATTAAGTGAAAGCCAATCATTTATTCTTGTTATGGAGGTGCAGCCTAAGTTTTAGAAAATTAAAAAAAAGATAAAATTACCAACAGACTTTTTACAAGCTGTAGAATCCATTAAAAATATTTTGAAAATTTCGTGTCCTTGCCCATTATCTAAAGATGATTTATCGCCATTTTTATAGATGGGTATTACTCTGGAAATGTTTATATTTGGACCTCTACTGAAAATCAAATTGGTTAATGGCATGATGATCTGTTCTGCTATTTCTTTTATCAATTGACTATTCAAGTCATGAATGTCTCGAGAACTAACTCCTCAATTTATTAATAGTACTGTAAACTTCAGGTTCTAGAAAGAAAGTCTCAGCAGGAGAAGGAAATTTTTTGAAATTGTTTTATCCATCAGCATCTAATTGCGGGAGAGATTTCATTGTTTTTTCAGCTATGGTGCAAAAGAAGTCATTTAATTCGTTTTCCGAAAATTCATTGGAAGTCTTACTTTTTTATTGATTGAATTTCTTTCCGATTTATTATATTCCAGCAGGCTTTCAATTTTTTAGCGGAGTTTATTATATATTCATCATGGGCTCTTTTTTTTTGTTCTAGTAGTTCATGATGATAAGATTTCTTCAGTTGTTTATACATTTCAATATCTTTTTTGCATCTAGACACCTCTGATATAATTTTGACAGCTTCCAATTTACTTCTCATTGTTTTGAGTTCATCATTGTACCATTTTATTTTGATTCTATAGTCGCTTCTTGTTTTTTTATTCACGGGAAAAGATTGCCTTAGGATATCTTGCAGAGTTAAGATAAAATGCTCGCATGTGTTGTTAATATTCTGATTAGGAGAATCAAGGATGCCCCAATCAACATGAGATAGTGATGTTTGAAATTTCTCAAAGCCTCTTTTTTTTTGTAGCAAATTCTAGGTGTATCAACAATTTCCTGATCAACGGTTTTGTTAGTAGAAATGCATAGAAATTGACCCTTGTGGTCTGACAAGCATGGATCTATGATACCTACTTTGCTGGTATGTGCATTCAAGTTTGAAATTATATTGTCAATACATGTTGCAGATAATGTAGAGACTCTTGTAATCATTATTATTTCCAGCCAAAAGATTGTAGCATGCATTTAAGTTTGGAGAGGGGCAGTGAGTTTGAAATGAAACTTATGTTGAAGCCCTCAAGCAAGACAATTTTTTAAATTCTGTTTGAGATAATTGGATACCAGATTTTCAAGATTATTTATGAATAGGTTGACATCTCCTGTGCATGACCTATTGTTATCATCACTATATCTAGAGATTGCAGGAGAATGCCACAGAACTCAGATTGTAATTCTTCACTGAACTTGGTCAGATTCAAATTTTTCATGTTCAGATTGTTCCTACAGTATATCCGGACAGCTCCATGTTGACGTTGTGTTCGACAAAAGTGTGAGGCAAGATAAAAATGTCTTATGTTTATAGTGGACAGTTTATTAACTGTTTACCAGTGTACGGACAGACAAATAATATCAGTCAGAATTGTCAGTGAAAGCACATAATTCATTTACCTTATTAGCAAGACACTGAATATTTTTTGAAATATCTTGCGATTTTTTTCATAAGTTGTTAGTTGTTCTGGGAACAATGTGGTCCTGCCTCTTCTTGTGTGTGTGGCATCGTCCTCTTTCTCACACAAAAATGAGATACTAGGGCTATGCTGGGCCACGTTTTCTGTTTCCAGGCATTTTTTTGTTTGATCGTCACCTTCATAGATGCATAAAGATCGGGAAATTTGGACACGTGACTTTCACAGGAGACTTCAGGAAAAACATTGATTAAGGTTTTCTTGTGCAGTAAAGTCTCGTGACTTGGAGAGATATGCCAGTGTCATCATTATTTCGACCTATTACAAATCTATTTTTCCTTGGTAATCTTTTTTATTTCGCTGTTTCAGTTTTCTTCATCCTCATTATCCAGGTTTTGTAGCTCCTTAAGTTTGTTTGCTGATAGGGCATTAAAGATCACGGCCTCTTTTGTTGTGAAATTCTTCTTATGTTGTTCATTGACATTGGCCGTCTGTTGTAAGTATTGTTGCAGCTTTGATTCCTGGAGCTAGGATTTGGCAACCCCGCTGAAGGTCGGCTGTTCACTACTGAGGTTTTGTTTTTATTAGGATCCTCTTTTTTTATCACTTCATTATTTTTATTATTTGAAGGCTTTTTGTTGGTGTCTGTTAAGTGTTTCACTTTTTCATCCTGTAGCAATTCTCCCATAATATTTCATACTTTTAATCCTTTTCAGATATTTTTTTTTAATAAATTGATTTTTATTAGTAGATTTCCAGTGTTGTCACTTGTGATGTTAGATATTGTACCTTTAACTGAATTTCCATTTGAGGGTCCTATAGCCAGGTATCCTTGCACATTCTTGGGTTGCTTATCACTAAATGAAATTAAATTTATTTATAAAAAAAACACATTGGTATAAAAACACGTACAAAATTTGAATACATAACACAATACAATACAACACATGATATGAATATCAAATACACAGTATACAATCATAAAATTCACAGTAAGTTTGTATGCTATATGTTAAAATATTCTTCTAAAGAATAAGTCATATTCTTCCAAAGAATAAGTTGCCCCTTAAATATTTTGATAGCGATTTTTTTTAATTTAAAGGGATTCTTAAATTCTTCGCTCAAAGATTTTCTACAGATGCCCTACGATTATTTTTGTCTAACGGTGAAATGGAAACTATCAGGTCGAACATGCAAAACATGTGGTCTTTATCATGCCTCTGTCAAGTCATTAAATCATCACATCAAGGAGATCCATAAAGAAATAAACACGCACACCGAAATGAGAGTGAGGCCTATAAGAGTGGCTGCTCGTCGTGCTAATGAATTGATGTGCATAATACAAACTTTAGACGAATGCCAAGATGTTGACTCGAAGAGAACGATGTTGATATCCCAAAACAACACAAAAGTGAGCAGACACCTCGGCAGACACACAACATCGAGCAGCAAACATCCAATGTCATCGAAGACTTAGAATCATGGATTCAAGTGTCATGGACTGAAGAAGATTAATTTGACTTTATATAAGTACCAACATTTTTAATAGAACAAAATTAATTAATATCGTTTATATGTTAAGAATAAAATATTTAGCATGTCAATAATTTGTTTGAATGAATAGTAAATGTGCATTTAATTCCTCTATAGCCTATAAATTCCTTATTTCTAGACTTGATAAGTAACTGCTGCTCATGAATAACAATAAAGAAGCCTGAACAGATTAAAAAATATATGTTCCAATGTTTACAACATTTTTCTTGAGAGGATGGAAATACTTCTGTCCCAATTCCCGATAAACTCATCCATAGTCATTACAGGTGACTTGAATATAAACTACTTGGACAAATCATCCCCAAACACTCAAATGCTATCAAACCAATTGGACTCATGCAACCTAATTATGCATATAGAATCGCCAACAAGATTTTCAAGCTCTTCCGCCACAATTATTGATTATGTATGTTCAAATGTTGACAAAATTAACTGTTCAGTTGTAAACTCTGGTTTATCTGATGAGGCATATTCTGTAATCTAATAATTGATAAAAAAATTAAAAAAAGCCCTACACGACGTGGTAGAATATTCAGTAAATTCAATTATAGTAGGTTTTCACAACTTTGTACAGATACAAACTGGTATGACGTTATTGAAAAGGAAGATCCCTTGAATGAATTTCAAAAATTAGTTTCTAATAATTTTAACAGTGCATTCCCCGTTAGAGACATAAAGAACAAAAAAAGGAAACCGTGGTTAACCAAAGGATTAAAAGTATCGGCAAAAAATATGCGCTCTCTCCACCAGATAAGAAAACATCTTGGCTGTAACAATCCCCATTTTATTCAATACTACAACAAATATAGAAATACTTACGGAAAGTAATAAAAACAGCAAAAAACATATATTACTCAAACAGAATAGCACAAGGTGACAACAATCAGAAGGAAACATGGGCAATTATTAATGAGCTGAGAGGAAAAAACAAGGTTGATTCAGTGAAAACTGAGTTAAGCTCCGACGAACTTAATACATTCTAATCCTTGATAGCAGCTGAACTTGCTGAAAAAATTACGACCAGAACGGATCCAATGGAATATCTGAAAACGACTTCCATTCAAGAAAACTTTTTTTTCATACCAACTGACATATATGAAATAAAAGAAATCTTCAGAGAAATACGGAAAAAAACTTCCTCTGGGTGGGATATTTCTCTGAAAGTCCTTGAAAAATTGCCGGATATTGCTTTGAATGTCTTGGCAGAGGCTATTAATACATCGTTTGCTAGAGGATCCTTTCCATCATGTTTGAAAATCGCCACAATTATCCCAATACATAAAGGGGAAGACTATAACACTCCTGCAAATTTCAGACCAATTTCCTTGCTACCGATCCTCTCAAAAATAATAGAAAAACTAGTGAAAAAAACAGTAATTTCCTTCCTTAAGAAATTCAATATACTGAGTTCACAACAGTTTGGATTTCAAGATTCAAAAATTACCCAGGATGCCATCTTTGCATTCCTAGAAAACCTTTACCTCAAACTAAACGAAAGACAGGCGGCTGCGGCAGTGTTCTGCGATCTCTCCAAGGCTTTTGATGGTGTGAGTCACGAAATACTGCTGCAGAAGCTTGAAGTTTATGGATTCAGAGGTTCGGCACTTTCTTGGTGCAAATCATACCTATCAGAACGTAGCCATAGTGTCTTACTCAATAGGGTGGAATCCAAAAAATGTGAAATCAACTGTGGTGTCCCACAAGGCTGAGTTCTAGGACCTGTCTTATTCTTGTTATATGTCAATGACTTGGCCAAAGTGGATATCCAGGGCAATTCATTATTTTTGCGGATGACACCACAATCCTCTGGCATAACAAAAGTATTACGGATCTGCATGACCAGATCAGTGTGGACCTAAACAAGGTAAAGAAGTGGTGTGATGCCAATCTCCTTTCGTTCAATATAAGCAAAACGAACATTGTCTCATTCAAATGTGATATCAATGAAATCCCATTGGAGAATGGAACAATTACAAATGTTTCAGAAAAAAAGTTTTTAGGGTTGATGGAAAATTAAGATTTGAAAGCCATATCAATAAAATGTGCAGACGGTTGACGGCAGGCTGCTATGCTGTACGAGTTGTCTCTAACGAGCTAGATATTGCCAATGCTAGAAAGGTCTACTACTCATTGATTGAGGCACACCTTGGTTTTATTATTGATAGTAGTTTGACATTAAATAACCACGCTGAGTATATTATTAAGGAAATATCAAAAAAGCTCTTTTCTTTTCAAATTCATTACAATCAATATTTCTTCCTTGCTGTTTTTATTCAATCAAAATAAAGTGTCTCAATTACAGAAACTTCAAAATCGTGGAATGCGTATAATTCTTAAATGTAGTCGCTATACTTCAATTTCGTATATGTTAAATTCACTTCAGTGGTTGTCAGTAAAAAAGAGGCTTTATTTTTCAACAATGGTTTTTATTTTTAAGATTGTTAAAGGTTTTCAACCAACTTATTTTAATGATTTTGTGATTTTAAATAGAGATATTCATCATTATAACACTAGGCAAAATAATGACTTCCACATTAATAGAACTAGTTCGAGACGATGCATGAATAACTTATATTTCAAAGGTTTGAATGAATTCAATAAACTCCCCATACACTTGAAAGAGTCCAATACTGTTATAAGTTTTAAGAAAAGTCTATTGGCTTTTTTAGAACAAGATTTGTGATGTATTACTGTTAAATATTTTAATATTTTATTACTATCATTATTTGTTTTCGAATTATTAGATTATCTGTATTTTTAATGATTATGTGACTGTTTGTTTGTAAATTAGATTTATCTATTTCAATAAATTACTACTACTACTACACATTAGATATGGTATTTCCTTTTGGGGGCTGTGTTCACAATATCTCTTTGATAGGGTCTTTATTTTGCAGAAAAGGGCGATCAGGTATTTATGCAAAGCCAATTATCGCGATTTGTGTCCTATAGTATTTTTGGAGAAGAGAATTTTAACCCTGGCATGTCTTTTCATTCTAGAGACAGTATGTCTCATACACAAAAAGTATAAAGATAAAGCAAAATCTACCTCAACATATAAAACACGATTATCACTCCATGTCTCACTTCCAACGCCTATATCCTCCCTAACACAAAATTCACTAATATTTAAAAGCAGAAAATTATTCAATCATCTTCCTAGCACCATAAAAGAAATACAAAACGGTAATCACTTCAGAAAAAAAGTAAAAAATCTCTCGGTTACAAAAGCCTATTATACATTGGATGAATTCTACCAGGACTTACTTACCTGATCTTAAACTATATATATATATATATATATATATATATATATATATAAATATATTGTTCTAACCCTTTATCATATTGGATCACTGGGAACTCTCTAATAGTTTTTTTGTTATATGCAAGGGGTAATTTTTATTCGCTAACAGAACGTTTTTATACATATATACATAAACTTATTTATTTATTTGTAATGTTGAATTGACTCGGCCGTTGCTGTAATTTAAGTCCTTTAAGTATTAATGTTAAATCTCACAACTTATTTTTATTTTATCTTATTTTATATTGTATACATTTAAAATTACCTATTGTAGTTGTATCCTTAAGCTTTGTCAACGAGAATTGTATTCTTCCGATATTAAAGCATATTTTGATTGATTGATTACGTAAGCATAGAAGGGGGGTAAGAGCTTTGCTTACTTTCGCTGGTAAGGGGAAGCGGGGTTAATAATTACTAGAATTCTGCTTATGTAATACTTGAATGGCCCCCAAGATGAATTAATTGTGTTTTTTAAATTGCACTTAAATATAAATTATTTATTAAAGATGTATATTGCTTGAAAGCTCTTTTTTAATATGTTTTTTGGGTTGATAATCATTTTACAAATTGGAATTGATCTAGAAAAGAGCACAATTAAATCAGTTTGCCCGTATGAAAATATTTCATGAAGCCATTAGATAGGTATCAGAGTTCGTTCCGCATCCCAACTACATTCACAGTTTGAATGTATGTGCACTTGTTTTTGTTCATAAACAATTTTATTTAATTAGAAAAATGGATGAGTACTGCACATTTAATGAGTACTTCTTTATAGAAAACCATCTCTTTGTTAATCTCAGTTGATAGCTCTCTCACAAGATAATACATGCTCACAAGCCAATTATGGTTATTTGGTAGGACTCTGAAATTATTAAAATATTTATTCATATTACATTATGGCAAAAGCTAATAAATGCATCAGCTCAGCATGCATCATAAATAATAATTGAGGGACTGGGGTGAACCTCATTTTTTTTATTCCAAGCTAATGAAACACATTATTTGTCAGAAAATATACACATTTCATATACTATGAGAGCCTTAGAATTCAAAAAAATACTTACACTGTTTCTTCAAATAAATATTCATCATCAGCAATATCTGCTTCAAGTTCCTGAAGTTTATCATCTTTACGTTTCTCTAAATATTTGCGTCTAGAGTGTACTCTGAGCATAGGAATAATTTTTTCCCTGTCAGCATCATCTAATTTGAGTCTTTTGGCAGCTTCTTCATAAGCTCGGCGATCCGAAGCTTGTACAATAACTCTTGTTCGATCTTCGTCACGTTTTTTTAGACGTTTAGCAAATTCATCTCTTTCCTCGAGATCTTGCTTTCTAGCTTCCTCCGCACTATCCAGACTTTCAGAGTCAGAATCAGATTTCTTTTTTGATCTGTGTCTACTCATCTTTAATCCGAATTAAACAAAAAATAAGATATTAGTACCTATCAAATCCAATAACCTAACCCCTCAATCTTCGACGCACAAAAAATTATTGATGAAGAGAATCTCTTAAGAAAATCGCTATTTGTTGCAAAATGAAATTTGTAATGCCAAGATTCAAGATTGCCAAGCAATTTTTTTCAGTTTTCAAATGTAACATGAAACATGAACAATGAACATGACATATGACATATTTAACTGACAGGCTGACACCTGCACCTGAGGCACAGCTTAAGGCGGCACTCCACGATGCGTCGAACATTGGCTCCAACGTCGGACCGAACATGTGAGTCAAGGAGAAGAAGTTCGACAGTTGGTGCGGCAAATGTATCTGCTTCTTCCTTTGACACATGTAAAAAATTCCGACAATAGCCCGAACGTGGCCAAACGCAAACGTTGGACGCTCGACTTGGTAGCTCGCAGGTTTGATGGTCGGCCACATGATGAGACGAACTGTCAAGCCTCCAACGAGTATTCGTGGCTTGATATTATCTAAGCTGTGCCTTAGGTGTGTTTTGGCGCCCATGTATTCAAAATTTCAAAACTTATTCGTCCTGTGATTCAAATACATTCATTATCTTTGAAACGATGACGTCATATATAAAACGATTCAAAATGTATCACAGAGTTTTGAAACCAAAAAGGTGTTTTCTGGCGTAAAGACATTTTCAATTGAATACGATTCTACGTGGCGTCACTATTATCACAAACCGCAAGATTGCATAATTTTGAATACGATTCTAACCTAAGAAATTTTCTGTTAGAAAGTCGGTAGACAAACTAACTAACCTTGTAATTCATTGTAGGTTTCAATTGTTAATATATAATTTCCTAGTTCAATCTCTCCATTTTAAATTTTAAACTCTCACGATTATTAGTGGAAAGTGGAATGTCCCAACACCAAACTTTATTTGGGGTATTATTATGAATTATGACAATCACAAAACAAAGAACTGTTTTGAAACTGAATACCACTGGTTTCAAAACTCTGAATACGTTTTTATATATGACGTCATCGTTTCGACACCAGAATGGATGTATTTGAATCATAGGAGGAATACGTTTTAAGTACATGGGCACCAAAAAACAGCTCAAGTTGAATAATTCGCTGTTTTATGATTGTCATAATAGCAAAGAGTAGAGGACGAGAGAAATCACTTTCCCATTCATGAATGAAAAAGTAAAATTGTGTTGGAATCATAGAATACTGACTAGAATGCGTTTCAAGCTGCGCGAAATGTCCCATGCATAGTGGACGCCATTGATGTTTATGTCCTCGCAGTAGCGGAACAATTCCAGTGGCATTGCTTGTAATGGAAAATAGGGTATATCATAATAAAACGTTTTTTTTTTTTAATAAATGATGCATCAAAGGTACAGAGACTTGTGAATATAAATGTTATATACCCATTTAAAAAAATGTTTACTCTTCCACCCATCTATTATATGAAGATATATGAAACATGTTTTACATACCCACTGAGCAAGGTAATATAATATGTTACAGTAATCATTCAAAATAAGGTGTAAGGTTGGAATGTAATCTTACTGTAAGGTCACTGTAAGTACTGAAACTGCCCGACACTAAAGTTACATATAATAATGTTACATAATGTAAACATGCAGAAATATTCTTGCAAGTATGAAATGTAATGATAAAATTGTAGTATCAACTTACTTTGATGTTACAACTATATGACTGTATTATATATGAATCATTACATTAGTTTTAGGAATAACATTGCTCAAATATTTTCTGATAAATGGCTGATAAGTTTCATTAGTATATTTTGAATACTACATGAGTAGGTAAGTGTTATATTGCTTCAAGCTCATTTTCACAATTAGTGTGAACTGTTGAAACCAGCCCTTTAGAAAGAATTGAAAAATAAACTAATTTTAAATTGTAGCACTCACTTATCTGCATACCACTGCATAAAAACTCATCTATGTTCAAGTATAATTTTGCAATTTTTAAATCTATTTACTGGCCAACAGTCTATTTAGATGGTGGTCAGCACCTAAAATTTATAAAGTATTAACACCCTGAGTCGGAAATAAATATCAGTAGGAATTCAAATCTCGAGAACAAACTTTCGTTAAAATAGGCCCTCCTGCAACTTCTCCGTAAGCTCTATTGCACGGACCGAAATAAATTCATCATGCGGACACACACCGGTGTGTATTTCGGTCCGTGCAATAGAGCTTACAGAGAAGTTGCAGCAGGGTCTATTTGAATGGCACGGAGGTTGCAACACTGAACGATTGCATCACTAACAAATTTCAAGTTTTTTCTGAAAGCTTTGGACAAAAGAAAACACATATGTCAATAAGTTTTTATATAAAAATAAAATTCACTTGCGATAACAAAAAATCTCGAAATATTCCAAAATATGTATATGAAATCTGAAAATATATCTAAAACAAATTGTGATTGAGTAAATGGAACACATTTAATTTCTCTCTCTTGAATACCTCAGTTTTAGCAAACTGAAACCATGACATGGTAGTCTTTTCAAAGGTGTCATCTGAAATATGGGAGTAGTTAGCCCTAACTGCAGCTAAAACATATATATTTCTTTATTAAAAAATATTTAACCTAATTATACAGTGACTAGCTTGGTAAGCAACACAATGACAATAAAAAATTGAGAAAAATAACATTTTGATTCTGGTATATTCATGAAAAACGTGTATTTTTTTGAATAATACTTCTTGTTAGGATGAAATATGATACTTACTCTTGTACTCATTTTTTGTTTATTGATTTGAGATTCAACAGATGCAGATAATTTTATAAATATTATTATTATTATAAAATTATCTAAGAAAAGAATAATTAAAAAGTTTCACATATGGTAGGTAGTTTCAACGGGTCACTGTATAATACAGTAAACACTTGATGTAATAACAGCGATGGTAAATATAAGGACAAATTGAAATTTCTTACACATTACAACTTCCATGATTCTCAAATCCTTCAACTTGAATCATCTCGATATATTCGGTTTGTTTTTTTTTCGCCTCTTTTGTATAACTCCTATACAGGAATTGGAATCTCCATCACTTTCCAAATCTGTTTTTGCTAGTTTTCCTTTGTTATATAAAGCTTCTTTGTAAGTTGCTAAAATGTGATAGAATGAATAGTACAGGAATATTATGAGGATTTCAAATGGAGGCTTCACTTCTAATATTGCTTATGTATTTTTTGTTCAAGAAAATAATATGAAGGAATAAAAATATTATTTTTGCTTCATCTAGGAAATGATCCTCAAGTAATAAAGTCTTGTCTCCAGGAAAATCAAAAAATAAATCAACTGATCACAAAAAATATAAGGATGTTGGGGAGGGTTCATTAACACTTTTGTGAAAAACTTGTACAAATCAATTTTTGTTTAGGATAGATTCTTATTGAATATTCGTTACTTAGATTTAATAATTGTAAAGTTGATGTTTTCAGAAAAAAACTGTGGACGAACATATCATTCTGGCTTTAGAGAATTTGAATACAAATTTCAACTTTTTAAATACTGCTTAGATGACTTACCATAATGTCCTAAAATTGTAACATCTTTTAATAATGTCCAGTCTTTTTCTGGATCTAGAGCTTCCCTTATCAACTTCCTCTCTTTGTCCTTTTTTGATGGCCACCAGCATGCATTTTCTTTTACCCACTTTTCGGGTGCTGCAGATATAAATAATGTATTGTTGTAGCAGAACTCCACCACTACATAGGTTACCTACTAAAATAAAGCATAATAATTATTTCTATCACTATGAAATTATAAGTTAAACTTCAATGACAATGAAATGACTCCTTGAACTATTTTTCAATACCTAATGGGTTAGTGATTCAAATGTTGAAAGTGTGGTTAGAAGCATGTTCAACGAAAATCGAAGATGACGCTAACTATGATAACACCAAAACCATATATTATCTACCAAAATCAAACAAATAATTTTAAATATGAACCGCCAACTTACTTAAATTTTTTTTTTTTTTCCCTCGAAGCACTAAACTGTTGTTTTTATTCGGCTAACGTCAAATCACAAATAACAACAATCATTTATGAGGAAACCGCACCCGCAAAATGTCAAGAATTCGCGCGAAATTTAAATTGGGCTTGCCAACATATCTTGCTCCAAACTTCTTGATCGTTTCCTTAGAAATTGAAATGTTTCTGCAAGTATTTTATAAAAACGTACCTGTAGATTTCGTTTGGAAGTCAACTGTAAACGTTGGTATGTAATATTGCAAAATAAACTTTGAAACAAGCTCATTTTATGTTCAATGTGAAACACTGCAGAACGTTGAATGTCTCACTTTACTTCTAGGTAACTTTGCAAAGTTACTTTTGTTAGATTACATTTAACTTGGTTTTGACGTAAATATTATAAAGTTATAAGACGGAATGTTAATGTAGGCATAATGTAAGCGTATAATGTAGGTTTCATTTGTTAACTCTGAGTAATATTTCAGTTAGTTTATTTATTTATTTACGGATACACCATTACATTTAAAGTTTACAGGGAAAATTTCTAAATTTATACAGATATAAAAAAAAATGCAGATACTATACAATACAGAGGAGTGAAAAATAGATGGAAAAAGGAAGCCTTATGTTGTTTGATATCTGTGACAGTTCAACCAAATTTGATTTTTTTACACGGCTTTTGAAGGATTCCAAACTCACAGAAAAGAAATCCAAATCAATGCTATTACCATTCTTGGCAATTCTAGCTAATGGCGAAAAAAGTCCATAATTGCATCTATGAAAATCTATTGAGAAAGTAGTATTGTTTCTAGTGCACCTAGCCGGAACATGGAGACCGACCTGTGATAACAAAGATGGACAAATTATGTGTCCTTTGATCAGTTTAAATAGAAGGGTTAAGTCTGCCTGTATTGTAATGTATCATGTTCAGAGGGTATACTTATAATTGAATAGGTATTTCTATCAAGATTTTTTTATTGCACTATTACATCAATATTTGAAAAATGAGTAAGTTATAAGGTCACATTTGATGTGGGTGCCAGATCATAGGGGGTTCAGAGATAACAAAGAAACAGATTGCCTCGCCAAAGAATAACAAACACACAATTTCCTGACTCAGACACCGTCTGTGGAATCTCTTAAGTCCATAAGAGAGAAGAGTTTCGAGGCTGGGAAACATGAAATGAAATCCCACTGGAATAAAGTGCCAGGATAAAGACAATAAGCAAAAAGGCTAGTGAGCCTATCGCCAAAGAAAGTTGAACAGCTTCTCGAGTTGGACAAGAAATACTTGAAATTGGTAACGGGACTGTCACTGGACACTGCCCTATTTTTAATATTGTATTTATCCATTTTTCAACCGACGTAACCAAAAAAAGGGAGGTTCTCTAGTCGACGCGTATATTTTTTTTTGTATGACCACGCATAAATGTTTACAGAGGAGTCCGATTCCGATGTTCTTTTTCATTGGATAGGGCATACTCTGAAGTTGGTCCCATTTGAATTTGAAAAAAAATCCACTCCTAAGGGCAGCAAAATGGAAAATATTTATCGTTATCCGTTGACCGATTCTATCAGGCATAACTTTGTACTGGGTTTTCCGATTGGATGATTTTTTTTATTACCTAGGGTATACCTCATGGTTGATCATATTTGGGTTCGGAATGCATCAACCCACCCCTATGGGTAGAAAAATAGGGGATGATTGATTTTTCACTTGTGAACATTGGCACACATATGTAGTTGACATTGACAAATCGCTATTGTAATTATTTTTGTTCTCCTACATCCGTCACAATAATAACATTCTATGGAAGGATGGAATTATATACAAAGTGATGAAATGAACTTACCAGAACTATCAAAAATAATTTATATTATATAACAATTAATAGTTGAAGTAGATAATCGTATTATTTAACTGTTATTAGTTGAAGTAAGGTGGGTAAGTAAGTATTTTGGAATTAATCAAAAGGTAAGTAGGTAGTAATTAGTATATTTCAGCCACAAAAAATTGAAAAATAAAAACTTTGTAACAAAAAATTAAGCCGACGAAATACGGAACTGAAATGTAAAAAATAAAATAAACCTTCTTAGTCTCAATAACTAAGCTCCTAAACTAATGTGGGTAACTAATTTTGAATCGGCGCCAAACGAACAATCAACGAAGATCATTAAATTACTTCAAAAAAAATATCAGAATGTCACCGTGCATCTCGATGCCATCATTTTACGCGTTACCTAGCTTGTTTGTTTGGCGCCGACTCAAAATTAGTTACTTACATTAGTTTAGGAGCTTAGTTATTAGGACTAAGGACTTTTATTTTATGCTTTTCAGTTCCGTTTTTCGTTGGTTTAATTTTTTGTTAAAAAGTTTTTATGTTAGTGATCTTTGCCTCTCGACTATACCGTAGATTCTCATTGTTTGAGAATATTTTTTGCCATTCGTTTAATTCTGTATTATTGACGCTTAAAAATATATCATATTAAAACTGTTTTTTGAACATGCCTTTATCTACTGTAAGCAGAATAGAGAGAAAATACAGAGAATTAGGAGGGATGCATCAAACCAAGGTAGACCTACAGTTAATGAAAATAATCAACAAGACGAGACGTAATTTTGTCGGCATCTGGATTTCTTACAAAATACATTAATTCCTGATTTGATCCAGCTTTTTCCTGATATTCAAATAGCCAATAATTTAGACCGCAGAAGGCGCACCGCAACATTTTGATGCAACTTTTGTAGTGTATCCAGTATAGCTGCATAACTACGTAATTTCATATAATAATTCTAATACGTTTATTCTTCATTTCGTTTTTGTAAAAATACAGTATTGTATAACTTTCTAATAAAATTTTGAAAACATTTTGTATTGTTCCCACCCTCTACCAATTTGTCGCAGTTTGTGATATTTTGGAATCAGCTCAGCAAGTTAACTCATAAATAAAAAAAATGTGGGTGTTCATTTAATAAAACCGCTGATGACGTCATCACTCGAAGGTAGATATCACCCTGTATATTGGATTATCATTTAAAAAACAGTAAATTAAAATAAAAAATCGACCTGTTTCGGGAATTTTTAATGATATTGTTTATTTAGCTAATAATGAATGTGTGCGTTACTTTATGGACACACTGAAAAGGCGATATGTATAAATAAGCATGGCCACATATCATTACCTACTACTACAAACTGATGTAACACTTCATTATATATAACAGTTTTTAATTTATCCACTATGATCACTATAACAAAAAAGACAACAAGGTACAGAGACACATCCAAACCGAACACAAAGAAATTAAAGAAAATTGAAATGATTTGGCAACGCTTATAAGTGCCAACCGACAACGCCGTTATGTTTACAAATAGATGATATAAATACTACCGTCATACGTTCAGTTCATTATCTTCGTCGCACACATGTAATATGCTTATGAAGTCATACCCATTTTCATTGTTTGATGTCCTCCTTGCCTATCGCATAAGGGTGCCACGAAATTCGGGTGCGCAATAGACTAAGCGCGTTCTAGTCAGTATATTATAATTACAATTCTATGGTTGGAATCCATGATATGCTGTCATTCACGTTTCATTTATAAAATTTGAGATCTGGTGAGATTCTGGTTCAGCCAATCACGAGCTAGAATAGCAAGACAGACAGAAACTCGTCTAAAATGAGTAAATACTTCGGGTGATTTCATATTTGCAAGAACAATGAAATAATTATGTTTTAGGGTAGAATTAAATATATTTGATATAATATTGTCATGAGTCAAAACTTGATTCCGAGTTTCCTTTGACTGAATGGAATATTCACATCTTATATATATTTATATATATATATATATATATATATATAATATATTATATATATATATATATATATATAATAAATATATTTAAAAAAAATTAATTTTTTTTTTTTAAATTTAAAATTTTAAAAAACCATTATATATTATCGGCCCGCCAAGAATGAGACTCTGAGACTACTCCTGCCATCTTGAGGGCTGCCTATTTATCTCCGTTACAGAATTCCCGATCTTTCCAATTCTGGCGGTTGGCGACCAGCATGTTCCAGTTGTTTCCAATATTGACCGTTGTTATCCGCGGTGGCGCGACTGGATTGTTCTCGAATATCTCCGGGGATGACATCATCGTTGTCGATGGCAACGAATGGGGCGACAGGTCCGGCCTAGGTTCGTTACATTGCCCCCTTCTTAAAGACATTTCGTCCCGAAATGTCATCCTTGGAGTGTGACGATATCTGCATGACTCCCCATATCTGCACCGTGGAGTTCGATGGAAGTAACACTCCACGGTCTTCATGATCGGTCGTGGAAGAGGGTTACAGCAAACCAAAATCTTGACGCCGCTGGATCTGAATATCGCCTCCAGCATACTTCTTATGACTCTCCAGTCCAATCCATCAATACCACAGGACAATTTTGGGATTGCTAGATCCACCAGATTCTGGTCCACCATAGTATCTCTTAGTTTGGTGAGACCCTTCCAGACATCTTCATAGGACGGTTTATCTTGGGAATGCCTCTTGGTAACTAGGTAGTAGATGTTTCTCTAACCTTTCTTCAACTGTAGCACCCCTCCAACTTCTGGATTCTGCTCCCGCAGTGTTTGGAGTTGACCAAATTTCTTGGAGAACACTACGGCGATGCCCCTGGACATTCGAAGATCTTCTGCCACACAGTGCGCTGGTGCGTAGTCAGCAGGCACTTCGAAAAGGTCTCGTGACTCCTCTCTAGTAACCCCATGTAGAACTTTCTGCCCGTTTGAATACAAGAACATAAACTTCTCGAACGTCATATCATCCTCCGGTGGCCTGAGAGTGCGAACTTGGTCATGGTTTCCAGCGTAAGGGGCCAACCTGTTGAAATGAACGACCCTTGGTTTCCCTCGGGGTGGCTTCCGGATTCGGTACACAAGGTCGTTTATCCTTTTCACGATTTTATACGGGCCTTCCCACGAGTTCCGCAACTTTGGTGATAGTCCACGACGACGTTTGGGGTTGTACAGCCAAACCAGGTCATCAACCTTAAATCCTCCAGCGTCGGCCTTGATGTCATAGGTCTTCTTCATTTTATCGCTGGCACTCTGGATGTTCAACCGGACTCGTTCGTGGATGTCGTCCATTCTCTGCCGAAGTTTGCTGACGTAGTCCTCTCCCGCAGTGTCTTGTCCTGGCGGTATCCCAAACTTCAGGTCACAAGGCAGTCGCAGTTCTCGGCCCATTATAATACTAGCAGGAGTTTGACCGGTTGACTCGTGTACTGCGGATCGATAGGCCATCAGGAACAAATGAAGATACTGGTCCCAGTCTCTTTGATAGTCAGAGACAACCTTGGACAAGTGGCGGTTGATCGTCCTGTTTATCCGTTCCACCATTCCATCGGACTGCGGATGTAGGGCAGCTCCAAGTCCCACGTTGCTGGCGTCCGTATCCAAAATGAATTTCCCTTTGGGTAGGGGATAGCTCAGTAAAGGTGCGTTGATCAAAGCTCCTTTCAGCTTCCTGAATGAGTCTTGACATTCTTCGGACCACTGGAACTTTGTTTGGCCTTCCGTGAGCCTGGTCAGTGGTTTAGCGATGTTGGCGAATCCCAGCACATATCGGCGATAGTATGTGCATAAACCAAGGAAACTTCGAAGTTGGTGAATGTCTTTTGGGATGGGCCAATCCTTAACAGCTTTGATCTTCTGGTCATCCACTGCTACTCCTTCCCCAGAGACAACGTGGCCGAGGTATCGTACTTCTTTTTGGAACAGATGGCATTTCTTAGGGCTCAGCTTCAATCCGGAGTTCCTCAGTCGCAGGAATACTTCCTCCAAGTTTTTCACGTGGTCCTCGAACGATCTGCCGACCACAATTATGTCGTCGAGATACACTAGACACGTGTGTTCCCTTCAGCACTGTCTCCATCAATCTTCCGAATGTGGCGGGAGCATTACAGAGCCCGAATGGCATAACGGTGAACTGCCACAATCCTGAGCCGATGGTAAAAGCAGTCTTTTCTCGATCTTCCTGAGCCAGTTCTACTTGCCAGTATCCACTCTTCAGATCAAGGGTCGAGAAAATCGTGGAACCAGCCAACGTGTCTAGGGTGTCATCTATTCTCGGGAGAGGGTAACTGTCCTTCTTCGTGACATTATTAAGTTGGCGATAGTCTACACAAAAGCGTGTCGATCCATCCTTTTTCTTCACCAGTACGACTGGAGAGGACCAGGGACCGTCAGATGGTTCGATAACGCCTCCTTTTCCCATATCGCTGACTATTTTGTCAGCCTCTTCCTTCTTGGCAAGAGGAAGTCTTCTTGCTGATTGCCGGATCGGTCGGGCACCCCCAGTATCAATCTTGTGCTGGACCACATTATTTCGACCCCCTTTTCCTTGTCCGGTATCGAAGATGTCTTGGTACTTTTTGACTAAATCTCTTAGTTTGGGCTGTTGAGCTGGTTTTATGTCTTTGGAAGAGATGGCAACAAATTTTTCTAGTTCTGTGGGCAAGTTGTTGGGTTGGCTAATCGTACATTCCGGATCACTGAGGAAACTGACGAGCAGTGCCCCAATATTGTTCCTCTCTTCAAGGTCACTGGAAAATAATTGACATTCATGACCCTTACCGGCACAAATTTGTCAGCACGCAACAAGGTGCAATCCCTCGTCCAATTTTCTCATCATGAAGTTTGGGCTCGAACATCACCACGTCTCGACTGCTCGCACTCCCGTCCAGGCGAGCCTCCAGAATGGTTTCAGCCCTCTCAGGTACGCTTACATCTTCAGCCAACAGCACACGGATCAACTCTTCACTTCTCCCATGAAGTACCAGCTCTTCTCCGTTGACACGTAGGACGCCGTCTTTGAAATCCAATTCAAACCCTCTGGAATTCATGATGTCCATTCCGATAATTGCATCATCTTCGATGTCCGCTACAAGTGCCTGATGTTTCACTTTAGTGCTGCCCAAAATTATTTCAATCGGTAGCTCGCCATATACAGTAGCTGGCTCCCCTGTTGCTGTGCGTAGCTTCCAAGTGGTCGGTTCAATCCGTTCCGGTGTTCTGGCAAAGGAAGGCCCGAGAATTGTCCTAGTCGCACCTGTATCTAGCAGCATGGTGCAAGGCTCGTTATTGATGAGACCGTCTACGAAGACACCTTTGTTCTGTCGTTGAAGGATAGCGACATATGCGTTGTTAACCGGGGCTTGCCGGACACATGCCGACGATTGCCCCTTCTCGTCGACCTTCTTTAGTTTTCCTGCATCGGAGTCGATGAATGTTGGACATTTGCTACGCACATGTCCAATTTTGCCACAATTCCAGCATCTTATCTGTCTTTTCTCAGGCAACACTTCCTTCATCACTTTTCTTATGGCAGCTTCCAAGTTAGCAGGCTCCTGTGAGTCTTTCTCAATCGTTTGAACTCCATTTTGGCTTTTGCAGCATTGTTTTGCTGCTTCGAATTCCAAAGCGCGTGCCAGTGCGTCTACGAGATGTGTTGGACGAGCTAATATCAACGCTTGTCTGGTTTCTTGGCCACGGAGTCCATCCAAGAATGCCTGAACCGCTAATCGCTCCATTACATTTTCCGGTGTGGCTGGATATGCGAGACGAACCAAGCGTGCTATGTCAGCTTCGAATTCTTTTAAGGATTCGCCCGATTTCTGGCAGCGATTTTTCAGTTGGGAGTGGTATACGTGTTCCAAATGGGCCTGGCCATATCGTAATTCTAGATGTTTAATCAGCTGATCATAGTCCTCCTGTTCTTGGGCGGTAAGAGTTTGTAGAATATTCGTCGCTTCTCCACGTAATGCAAGTGTTAGTGCTACAGCTCTTTCCCCTGCATTCCATCCATTTGCTTTGGCCGCTGCTTCAAACTGTCGGCGGTAATTTTCCCATGGAGTTTTTCCGTCGAATCGAGGCGGCTTCATGGAAAGCTTCCCTATTTCAGAAATGACCTTGACATCTTGTATACCCTCTTGAACTTTATCCAAGTTCAAACTCAAGTCCAGCATTGCATTTTTGTTAACCATCTCTGTGGAGGGCGCACTATCAATTCGTTTTTCCAGCTTACTGATCGTTTCCTTTATTTTGTCCATTTCTGCCTCGATTCCGTCTTTGATTTCATCGCTGATTATTTCCTTCATCTTGTTCATCTCTGCCTCGACGGTTCCTTTTCTTTTTTTCTAGACGATTCGCCACACCAGTTCTTTTTTAGGCCTCCTGTGTTTTCTAGGAGCTTATCTTCCAGGCTTCTTGAATTTTCTAGAAGCTTCTCTTCCAGATTTCTAGAATTTTCCTGAAGCTTCTCTTCCAGATTTCTAGAATTTTCTTGAAGCATCTCTTCCAGATTTTTAGAATTTTCTTGAAGCTTCTCTTCCAGATTTCTAGAATTTTCTTCAAGTTTTTCTATTATCGGACTCAAATCACCTCCGGGAACTTTGAATAAAAATGTTTCGGGGTCCTCACCTTCTTGTATAAGTCCTTCTGCGAGTCTTTCCTGGAGTACTTGCTTTTTACCCGTTGTTTCCAGTTCCCTTTCCTCCAATTCCTGTTTCAATTCCGCTACCTTCAAATCCGCAAGGCGCACTTTTCTTGAACACATTTTGTCTTTGACGAGGTATCAGTCTGTTTCACACGAAAAGTTTATCAGTTTGTTTAAAATTCACTTCGCGAATTCTTTTCCACGGCCACCAGTCTATTGTCTGTTTCACGCGAATAGTGTATCAGTTTATATTCCCACGCACAATTGTCCACTTCGCGAAAACCGGGTCACTGTCTATTTTGGGCGTGAAAAAAGGTCTATCAATTTATTTTTCTGACTATCCACTCCACGATCACTTGTTTATTTTCAAAATCTCGCTTCCGACACCAATTGTAAGTAAATAAACTCAACTTGCGTTTACTAATTTATTTCACACTTAAATTTACAACTAATTTATATTACTAACTACGCCACTGTATAGCTCGATGATATCGGCCCGCCAAGAATGAGACTCTGAGACTACTCGTGCCATCTTGAGGGCTGCCTATTTATCTCCGTTACAGAATTCCCGATCTTTCCAATTCTGGCGGTTGGCGACCAGCATGTTCCAGTTGTTTCCAATATTGACCGTTGTTATCCGCGGTGGCGCGACTGGATTGTTCTCGAATATCTCCGGGGATGACATTATCGTTGTCGATGGCAACGAATGGGGCGACAGGTCCGGCCTAGGTTCGTTACAATATATTTCACAACCGAAACTTTTAGGGCCAGAGTTCGATTTGAACTCCAGAACAGTACTTCGAAAATGGAATACATGTATCAACACATTCATTTGAAATGCAAACAAAATCTTCAGAATTAGTTATGGAAAATTATGGCATAAAAGTCCCCCTTATTGATTTTATGAACTTTTAAAATCTGTTATTATTAGTAATTTCACTCATTTGCATTGGTGCGGCAAAAAATCGACAGCCTGTGAGTGACCACACAACATACAAACACGATCCATTTCAATAATACAAAACATTGAAAATTATAACTGAGTGAATGTGCAAATAGTTTTGAAGAAATAACAATTCACAAATCATAATCTCAATCGGATTGGAAAGCATTTCAATTTTCCAATTGGTTGGAAGTTTCATATTCCACATCAGTGTGCAGGTTGCCTAAGGTTGGCGAATGCATTTTGTAATGGCGAAACCACCGACATAACCTTAATCTAGACTGCTGATCCCGTATGCCGTATGATGAGAATTCATCCAATTACAAGATATCAAAGAGCTTTTAGAGCATGCGCATTTTGTGTCTGTGATGTCTCAAAATCACATAATGGCTCCTCGTTAGATGTCAATGTCTGAAATGACATCATTTGTGCTTTCTGCGCTTTGCGCAGACACGTTCACATTTTGGATTAATTTTTCGAGTGGTGGGGATATGACCTCTAGCGGTCTAGATTAAGGTTATGTCGGTGGGCGAAACAGATCCGGGGGTCCATTCTCGAGATCGATCGTTCCCGGAGCGTACATCTGTTTCATTTTGTTACATGTCAATCATGTATTTCCTTCCCACTTTTCGTTCGCAAACGTATACGCTCCGGGGAACGATCGATCTCGAGAATTGACACCCCGATGCGTTGAACCATTGTCTAATATATAATGGTTAAACTATGTCAATTTGTCACCATATATTGTGAAATATTTGAACTTGGTCGTGAAAATCTCGACTAAAAAGTCTAAACAAAATCGAATCAGTGCATACACCAGGGTTTCTTAGGCATCTTAGTCTGGATGCTGATTGATGTAAAACTGTTAATGATAAAACTGAAATCAGCCATTTAAGTAAAATTCACTACAACCTACATAATTATATTCTAAAATCAAAAACAATAATGAATGAAATAGAAAAACACCCCGACACCTATCAGCCAACAACTAAAATACAACACCAAGACAAACTATACCAGTACCATTGTCTGTATCTTTAGACAATGCCATAACAATTACAGAAACAAAACCAAAACTTTAAAAAAATCCCGATAGAAAACATCCCATTAAAAATCAAACATTACTTTGACAATACCGACTAACACATCAAAATAACCATTGTCCCACACGGAAAACCATAACGATATAAGAAAAATCAAACTTTGAAAGACGTCTCCAAAATATAAAGTCGGTAAAGACCAGTTAACCACTGAAATTGGTAGAGCTCATCCAGTATTGAAACGACCACTTTGGCCTTCCCCCACCTAACAACCAATTTTTATCGAAGATACCCGAACCATTGTCTAACTATGGCCATTAATAGAAATTCCATAGGCGTACAAAATTATTTGGTATAGTCGATTCACGAGACGTAGAGAACTTACACTCCTATAACTTTCCTAACACTCCTATTTCTTTTTCCGCTACTGAATAGTACTCAACACTGGGCATTTTGGCAAGGTAACGAGTAAACTATTGCAAAGTTGAATAAATAACTGCACTACCTATTTATTAATTAAACAAACCTAACCTTTCAAACGTTGCATGCCAAGACACTGGTGAAGATTCGCCGTAGCACAGCAAATCGTGTCCACTCGTGTTTTCCCCCTCTCTACCTACCAAAAGGTCGTTTCAATACTGGATGAGCTCTATGAAATTAACCTTAAAAAAATAGGTAGAAGGAGGGGGATTCGACTTTCTGGTGTCGTGGTAGATGGACATCTACCACGCGGGCAGAAAGTCAGGTTAATGTTAGTTTTTGTACAGCCGTTCCACGTGCATCGCAAAGTTATTAATTATTGTTGTGAAAGTTTTGGGCATTCGTGGTATCATTTCGAGTGAGACAATCCCGTTTGCCCAATGAAGGGGGGTCGAATTTGTGGCTATAGCCCCCGTTTACTGGTATATTATCCAGTATTTTGGATAAACCATAAAAAACAAGCAAAGCAAGCAAAAGCAAAGGTAGAAGGAGAAATAATGTGATATACAGAACAAGCAATCAATGATCACATACATGTTCTATAATTGTGGAAACTATACTCCTAAGTTGTAAACGCCTCCACCTCCTGATGAAGACGAAACGTCGACATCAAGAATAAAAATGCTAATACATTTTATTATATAAATATATATGATTCGTAGTGAATCATACCCAACTTCCTTAAAAATATGGTATATTTGATCTTTCCTGATGGTGATTGTTTGGAGGAGATAACTAGTATCAGTTTAGATATCTGTTCATATAGTTCAACAAAAAATTCAATCATATTAGAATAATTGTGATATTTTTGTAGATCGACGATTGTTTTCAATAAATTAGGAGAGTATATTCAACCCCTCTGAACAAAAATGATTTTTCAGTATTTCAAATTTCATTTTCCGAAATGAATCCAAATTCGAAGTTAACGGTTGGAGAAAGAAAACAGCTTTTTGGTATGTGATACAATTTCGGAAATTCATTACCCCGTGGCTCGTACACCTATCGATAGTCTAGTGGCTGGTTTGATAGTTTATAGTATGCTTCAGAATTCTATTGGTCCATTAAACAACCAAAAATGTTAATTGAAACAAATGCAGTTTTTCAACCATACCCTGGAACAATGTTGTCACTGATATTGCCGACGATTCCTCTAATGTTTTTCCATTTAGAAATTAGTGAAAGTAAATATTACTCGGAGTGCGTACCTCTACGGATGTGAATTTCTCCACAAAAGAAGCAAATTTCTGGCAAATCTGGAATAATTTTTCTTTACACCCAAACATTCCCGGAGGTTTCTTTCTACACATGTTTGCTTATGCCTTTCATTTCACTATTTTATATCTCTGTTCCGTAGCCAATGTCACACTCCACAATAACAACTAAATATATGTTTGAAGGTTGTAGACGATGTGGTAACTTGATTACTCTCGTTTCGGACGTCCATCATCTAAATGGATTTAAAAGGTTTTCACGACGTTTCGAATGCTTGTATCTGCAATCGTCTTCAGGTGAATACTCACCTGAAGACGATTGCAGAGTATTCACCTGAAGACGATTGCAGATACAAGCATTCGAAACGTCGTGAAAACCTTTCAAATCCATTAGGACAATGGACGTCCGAAACGGGAGTAATCAAACTATATATATATATATATATATATATATATATATATATATATATATATATATATATATAAATATATATATATATATATATATATATATATATATATATATATTTATGTAAAAAGTTTATAAAAAAAACCCCAAAATTATTTTAGGTTTTAAAAGTTATCGTGGTTCTGTTATGTTTTTTCCCCTTTTTTCTTTTTTTTTCTATTCTAGAATTTTATACCTTTTCAACGTTTGTAAAAAAAGTCAGTCCTGAATTTTTATTGTCAAAGGGTGACCAAAATACTTTGTAAAACAAAAAAAAAAAATTTTAAAATTTAAAAAAAAACTTTTGTCCCCTCAAGAGATGAGATTAATGTTGGAACCCCCCGTGGTTTTTCAGGGAAACCCAGGAGATGTCAATGTAAAAAATAATGAAAAAAAAATTAAAAAAAAAAAATGTAAAAAAAAACCCAAAATTTGTACATAGAATAAAGGTTTGAATTAGATTTGTACATAAAACTAAGAATAAGTGATAAAAAAGTGGCAATAAGTTTTTTTGGAAATAAACAAAATGTTTTTTGGGCCGGGAAAATGTAACAAGTTGGGGGAAAAAAATTGAAAAAAAAGGGGGCCCAGATAAAAATTTTTGGAAAAAAATAAAAAAAAAACAAGATAAAAAAAAAGCCAAAACCCCTTTATAATGATTCAAAAAATTAAAAAATAAAACTAGAAGAATCCCCCTTTTTTTTAAAAAAAAAGGGGCCAGTCCATCCCTTTTTCCCGGGAAAAAAAAAAGGGCCTACAAACCCAGTGAGCAGAAAATCCCAGGGGGGAGAAAAAAAAGGGAAAATAACAAGGATTTATAAAAAACCCCAACTAAAAATGGTAAAAATTTAAAAAGGGTATCTGACCCCCACCCTTTTTTTTTAAACCTTTTAAAGGGGTTTTTGATGTGTTTTTAAATTTTCAAAGGGTTTTTTAACGGAAAATTGATCAAAAAACAATTTTCCCATTTCAAAAAATTGTTTTGGTTTTTTAAATAAGAATTTCGCGGTGGTTTTTCAAAAAAAAACAATTTTGAGGGTTTTTTCTTTTTTTTGTTTCCCAAAGAGACCAACCCCATAATTTTAAAAAAAAGCATATTGATTTTAAGCCGCAAAGTTGGCAAAAACCCTGCCGTTAAAAATAAAATTTTTTTTGGCCCCGACGGGGAAAAAAAGAGTGTTGGGGAAAAGGCAAAGCCGGGTTTTTTTTTTTGTTATGATGGTTTTATTAAAAAATTTTTTTAAAAAAAGGGAAATACGGCTTTTACATATTAAAAAAAAAATTTGGGGGCCCCTTATAAAAACAAATTATTATTTTTTGATGGGTTTTATATTTTTTTTAAAAATTTGTTTCAGTGTTTTCCTTTTTTTTTATTAATTTTATAATAAAAACTTATCAAAAAATTAAACCGGCTATTTTTTCCCTTTTAACCTCTTTTTCCTTTTTTCAACTCGTCTCCCTAAAAAAAGTCATCTTAAAAATTTTAACCAGGTTTGAAACTTTACCTTCAATGTCAATATGCTTTTTTGGGGGAAATTTTTGGGGTTTTAAAAAAATCGAAAATTAAAAATTGTTTTTAGAAATAATCCTTGCTCCACCAAAATTTTAAACTAAAAAAACGGGGAAAATGTAATGGTGAAAAAATTGTTTATTGATCAATTTGTTTAAACGTTTGAAAATTTTGAAAAAATTAAAAAAAAACATTAAATTTCAAAAAAAAAGGGCAAAGTGATCAGATCCCTATGGCCTGTACGTTAAACCAGTTGTTTGCGTATAAAAAACCCTTTTTTTTCCCCCTTTTTGGGGCCCCCCCCCGGGGGGTACTCTCACTGGGGTCAACTATCTTTGGGGCCCCTTTTTTTTTTGGGAAATGGACCCTTTTTTTTTTAATGGAAAGGGTTTTTCCCCAATTTTTATTTTTTCCCTTTTTAAAAATCAATAAAAAGGGTTTTAGTGCCGTTTTTGTTTTTTTTCTCTTTTTTGGTACTGGGGTTTTTTTTTCCCCCCCCAAGCACATTTTCTCTTTGGGAAACCACCTTTTTTTTTCCAAAAAAACTTTCCCCTTTTTTTATCCCTTTTTCTTTTTTATTTTAATTCAAAACCCTTTTTTTGTAAAATTTTCAAATTCATTTTTGACATTTTCCTTTTTTTATTTTTTTATATTTCATTATTTTCCCCATTGTTTTTTTTTTTCCGTTTCCCCCTTTGAACCTCAAATGTTCCCTTTATATCATTTCATCTTTGAAAAAAAGTTTTTTTTTAATTTAAATTTTATATTATTTTTTTTTGTTTAATTTTGTTGGTCACCTTTAAAAATAAAAACTCCGGCTACTTTTGATACTTCGTTGATAAAAGGAAAATTTTATGTTAGAAAAAATTCAAAAAAAAAATAAAACCCTTTTCCTAAAATTTAAATTTCATTTCATTTTTTTTTTAAAAAATTTTTTAAATATATATATATATATATATATATTTTTATATATATATATATATATATATAATATATGTTTATTATTTTTTTGCGTCCCCCTTTTTTAGGAAATTTAGTTTATTCGAATCGTCTTGGTGAATACTACCTGAAGACGATTGCAATATTAAAACCGAAACGTTGGGGGAACAAGTTTGAAATCGTGCCTTTTAAATTCATTTAGACGATGGAGTCCAAACGAGGTAACAAGACCACGTTAAACCTTCCCCAAAAATTTTTTGTTATTTGGGGGGAAAAAGGCTCGGCGAAAATAAAATAGTAAAATGGGATAAGGCTTTGGCCCCGGAATTTTGGGGTAAAAAAAAAACCAATTTCCAAAATTTTTTTTTTGGGAAAACCCTCCTAAAAAATTTTTGGGAATTTACCCTCCGAGTAATATTTCTTTAAAATTTAATTTCCAAAGGGAAAAAAACGGGGCCCAAATATACAACTTCTCCAAAATGGTTGAAAAGAATTTGTTTCAATGAACTTTTGGTTGTTAAGGCCAAAAAATTTTTTAAGCATACAAACTATCAATCCACCACTGTTTTGATAGGGTCGAGCCCAAAAACCCAAATTGTACCACCAAAAAAAAGTTTTTTTTCCTTTATTTTTTGAAAAAAATTTGAAAATTAAAAAAACATTTTTTAATTGAATATACTTCCAATTTTTGAAAAAAATCGTCGATCTAAAAATATCAAAATTATTTAATAATTGAATTTTTGTTGAACTATTAAAAATTAAATGAAAACTTATTCCCCAAACAATCCCCGGGTAAAAAATAATTTTAAAAAGGTACCCAACCCCCAAAAAAAGGAAAATTTTTTACGACTTTTCTTCATGGGGGGAGGGTTTACAAACTTGGGGGGATTCCTCCAATATTTTTTATATGAGTTGTCCAAGTAAAATATGTCCGGAAACGCTTCGCCGGGGGTTTAAAGTTTTTTTTTTTTATTTTTTTTTTTTATAACTTTCGAAATACTGACCTTTTTTAAGGGGAAAATTGGACGGGGGGTTTTTTTGGGGTTAAATTCGAACCTGATGTTATTATTGCCTCCTCAGGGGGGCCCCCTCCCCCTCTTTTTTTTTTTTTGAAGATTCATAACTTGGTTTTGGACGACATTTTTTTTTGTGAAAAAAAAACAATTCCCCAAAAATCTACGTAAAAAAAAAACCCTTGTTACAAGTCGGATAAAAAAACCGTTTTTTAGATAATTTTGGGTTGAAAATTTCAAGCGATTACTTGATAATGGGGGTTATTTATTTTTTACTTTTTTTTTAAAAAGTTGGAAATAATTTAGTTTGAGTAAGTATTTTTTTTAATTTTAAAAATTTTTTGTAATTTAAACGTTTTGTTTTTTTTGGTTGAAGTTTTAAAACACTAATTTTTAAAAAAAAATTTTTTAAAAAAATTCCTATTTAGCCGATATGATTTCGTTTATGGCTTTGGGATGGGAAGGGTGAAGCAAGACGTATTCACCAGGAGCTTTTTAATCGATACCCCCTTCGCTACAAATTTTCCATTACCGCAATTGGGAAAAAAAATTTTTGAGGGCAGCTTTTTTAAAAACCGGAGCAGCCCCAACCCCGTTGGAAGAAGCTTTTTTAACCCCCCGGGAGAATCCAGAAAAAGTAAAAGAATAATTCTAATTTACCCCCACCACAGTCGGGGAATTTTCCAGATCAAAAATTTTATCTAAAGATATTAAAGGGGGAAGCTCTTTCCAGAGATTTCCCCCCAAAGATTACGTCGGGTGTTTGGAAAAAATTTGGGTGTCCTCCGATCGGGAATGTAGACCAGATGAGTGAAAAAACCTCGGTAACGGAACTTGTATATTTTCAAACAAGTATAAAATGGGATTGATTTGTTTGAAAATTGAGTGTCATCGCGATGACGTTTTGGGGGGTATTCATGAAAAAAAACACTCAATCAAAAAAGAAATTTTTTTCTGAAAATTAATACTTACGAAAAAAAATGAAGTTTTTTCAATATCTAAATATGGAATTTCTTTCCAGCTGGATAAAAATATTGTGTTTTTGCATTTTCATCTAAATTGTTATTTGATTTTCATTCCAGTCCAAATTATCCGAAATATTTATCGATGTAGTTCATTGTCCAGCGTGGCTTCAGCCAGAAAAGTAGTTATTTTCTCTTAGATATTACAAAAATAACTTGATTTTTATCGTAGATTTTCCAATAAAAAATCTTCTAATATCCAATTGAGAATTTTTCCCCTTTTGGGAACATATAACAAAGCTTATACACTCAATAGCAGTCCCGCGCTAATTGTTTGTGGTAATACTGTAGATGCAAAAAAAATCACAGTTCATAGAATTAAAGATGACGTCACAAGGCCATTGTGACCAATAATTTTAAATGGAACCCTACGGCAAGCGACACCTTTTTAAAAAAGGTATCGAAAAACCTATTCAATGATACTAATTTTGTTTGTGTTCATGGCAGTTTTGGCAACTGCTTTTAAAACGCAAGCTGTGATGAATTAAACAGTTAATACTAAAATTCCAAATTCAAGCCCGCCTCTGGATAGTTGTCAAATAAACTGACGTTTTGTTATCTCCCTAATTGACGTTTTGTAATTGTCCAAGTTTTGTACATTTAATAATTTGTGTATTGTTGATCGAACGTTTAACTGTTTTAGCAGCTTTTGGTATTTTTAATATTTTTGTACATTTTAATAATTTGTTAAACTGTTGTGAGCCGAACGTTTAAGTGCTTCAAGAAGCGGAATGGTACGTGCTTTAGGTGATAAAGTAGCAGCGATCCTAATTTGGTGAAACTGGACAAAATATTCATGCAGCAGAACGCTTTTTACACGCTTTATATTAGCTTCACTTGTATGTTTGTTTGTTTGTAACCGACTCCTTTGCGCGATTTTGACCCACTTCCAGACGTCCGAATGATCTGAAATTTGGCAAGTGTACATAATTCTGGGACAATGCATTAAGAAATTTTTGTCTGAAAAAACAAAATGGCGGCTCCAATATGGCGTACGAGTTTGTGGATTATGGTCCGATTTGTTTCAAAATTGGTATCTGAGGGTTTTGTGGTCGGAGATTACGATTCTTTTCAAAATTGAAAATTCAAGATGGCGGCTCCAAAATGGGGAACGAGTTTTGTGATTATGGTCTGATTCTATTCAAAATTGGTATGTGGGGTTTTGGGTCGAATATTATGATTTTTTTGTAAAATTGAAAAATTCAAGATGGCGGCTTTAAAATAACATTCCAACAGGATGGTGCTCCTCCACACTATTACGGTGCAGTATGACGGTATTTGGATGAGGAGTATCGGGGTAGATGGATTGGACGACGAGGTTCAACGGAATGGCCAGCTCGATCACGGACCTCACCCCTTTTGGATTTTTTTCTGTGGGGTACCTTAAATCGAAGGTTTACGCCACTGAACCTGACAATATTGACGTTTAAAACAACGTATTGTTGCAGAATGTGAGGCTTTTTCCGCAGACACATTTGCAAAAGTACGAGAAGAGTTTAAAAATAGGATATCTCACTGTAAATGGATGTCACTTCGAGCAATTTCTTTAAGTAGATACTGATTCTAAATATGTAATTATATCATAATGAATGGAATTTAAATTTCAATATTTACTAATGAGCCATTAAAACTGCCATGAACACAAACAAAATTAGTATCATTGAATAGGTTTTTCGATATCTTTTAAAAAAGGTGTCGCTTGACGTGGGTTCCTTTAAAATTATTGGTCACAATGGCCTTGTTACGTCATCTTTTACGATTTCGTCATCTACCATCACTAGTAGGGGAAATTTACAACCTTTAATATTCAGTTTCCAAATTTCACTTTTTTTATGTATAATCGAAGCACTGTATATTCTTCAACGTCACGCTACTGGGAACTACTCAGAGTAAAATTTCTAGTGGCAAGACTGACTCCGTATGTTCTCAATTGTTTAACTGAATAAGAGTGTTTTGTAGGTGGTTATAGTGTACGGGGGTGCCAAGAGAGTTTGTTTTTCAAATTCATTTCGTGGATTGAAACCATTCGATATGCCAGTCTAACGTCGAGGAATAATGTGATGATTATTTCAGTGACCGAGGTAGCTTACCCTGTGGACTATTATAGTTCTTCTAAATTACTTCTTGTGTACATCTTGCATCTCATCAACATTATGTAATTATTTTAGAAATGAATACGCGCCAACAACCGTAAACATGATGTGGTTTTGTCGAGTGTCAACAAGAGCGTTGCCGTTCCAGCCATTAAGTATAGATTAACCGAATACTGGAAGTTTTACATGCTCTCAACAGGCTAAAATTTTGACTAAACGTTCAATCCAATATCATATAATTATAACTCACAGCTAAATAACATTTGTAGTTCTTTTGCGACGTAAATTTAACGACAAAGAACCATCATCAAGCCATCAAGCGAATGTGATTATAATTTCTCAAAATGCGATATATGTTTCCTTGTAGCATATTTATTAGTTATGTTTTGTGGTGGAACACCGTCCCTAGACACCTAAAATTGAAAATAAAAATACCCAGGAATTTATTATTTTCAATATTTCAGTAGTTACGAATCAGCTTTGCAAAAATATGTTTGGAAAAAATTTGAGAGAGAGAGAGAAAAGAGAGCTGATGGATGGTTTTTGAATATTGTTGGTTGGCATCTCAAGCAAATAGCATTACTTATTAAAAAAACCAAGTTGGGGTTTACAAAACGGTCATCTGGGCCCCAGTCACTGGCGTATAACGTCCTCAACTGCTATCGATATAAATGGAAAAATAACCCCCATCTGGACGAAAAAGCGGATGAAGGCTCCAATAAGTTTATGTGAAAGTTATCGAACTCCAGAAAAAAAAAGGAGTTGGCTACAGTTATTTTGAGTTCTCTTCAATAGATAAAAGTGCCATGATAAACTCCCGAATTCATTTTCTAATTTGGTAATCAAATTGTTCGTCAGTTTCGAAAGATTTGATCCAAAAAACCCCTGAATATTTCAATGAAAAAAAATGGTGAAAAGTAAAATTCGAAAATTGTATTATATCCAAATGGTACCGGGATATCGAAAACATTATACAGCAGAATCACCCACCACTTCGAAGAAAAATGCAAATGGATAAAGCTCAAGCATAAAATTCCATAATGGTATAATGGAGAGAGATGGAAATTGCTTCTAGGAACATCTTATGAAGTATGTTGTTTATGCAGTACCGTTAGGTTTCCTTCACAGATAACCTCCTGGCGTACCAAACCAAACTGTAAGGGACGTAGTAAAGAACCAAGATCTTCGTAGATTTTCATGCAGCAAAGTTTTGCTACTAATCTGCGATAAAAAGTACCGACAGAAATTTGGGACTAATACCTCCATCTTTTTTTGGAATGCACAAAAAAACTGGAAACGAATACAAAATGGAAATTTTTCAAGAAAAACTCAAAACAATTTATAACCTCTGAGAAAACAGACAAACAATGATTATGTCTGATTGCATTTTCCCATTTTGCTGGCATCTAATTTTGAATTCCCATAGACCTTTTCATTTAACAGCGATAGAATTTGTTCTTTTTTGGGAACCAACGACATAGTAGGCATTCCAGTTTTTTTTTGGGGCACATATTCAAAACTAAACCCCGTGTGCAGAAGACGTTTGAATACATTAAAAATGAAATTTTCCTACGGCAGAAATAATCGTCTTTATTTACATTAAAGAGTTTATCGTTCGCCGAAAGTACGGCCCTTTGTTAGATTGAGGTTAGTTTATTAAACATAAAGACAAATCCAAATTCAAACCCATACATCTGTAGGATTGATATCGAAGCACATGTAATTTTCAGAATTAACCTGTTAATATCAGGTTATTCTCCAGATCTAGCTGTTAATTTATGATGATATGATTACAACACAAAACGAAGCAAAAAATGAAGCCTGAACGTCTTCAAAGAATCGGAGTTCAACCTATTTTTGTTGATTCATACAATTATAACTAGGTAAACAAAGAAACACGTTTTTAAGTCTCAGAAGATTGTTTTGCTTCAAATATTTGAAGCAAAACAATCTTCTGGTGACTTGAAAACATTTATTGATTTCAGTAACTTTATCTCAGTACACTTTATCACATGTATAATTGCTTTTTTTTGTACTGGAAGATTATTTGACAAAAACACAATTATTTCTAAAAAAGCGATAACAATCAGCATGTAATCTCATGTACTGATAGCAAAATAATGATAATGAATGTGCTTCTTCCTCAAGTGCTGCACTCTGGAACGACATTGTATACCACCTTCAAATTATAACTGTATTGGCAGACTCATGCCACCATTCAGCAGAGAACCGGAGGGGTTTATTTTCTAGACAGCATAATGCCTGATCTGAAAGACCGCTTGCCTTTCTGCAGATACCTTAAACCTGTTTGGCTCAAGCATTTTATAACAAAATCCGAATACACTGAATAAAACCTTTTCGAAGTGAAAAACGCATCAGAATTTTATACCCATAATCTGGGGGTTTCTTTTTTCACTGCTGTTAGAGAGTATCAGCTATGGGTTTCGAAGTGGAGGCAGGAGCACGCAGAAAATAAATAGTTCGAAAGGGCCCAGGTGTGTGCCTCCTACAACTGAAGTTTTTTACAATGACCTCTTGTTTTTTCAAGAGGTGAGATAGGTCCCGCCACCACCCCTGTGGTCAGCGATCAAGTACTCACAGACAGAAGTCTGTTTGCTGAAGATGAGTGTTGACGAGTGAAGTAAATGAGGATCATTACGATCTGATGAACGAGCAGGTGCCTTGATACTTAACTCCCTGGAGGCTTAACAGAAAGGAAATTTTCAGGATGAGTGTTTCTTACAGTGTTCAAATGTTTGTTTCTGGCTATATGACTATCCAAATATCCAGCATTTCATTTACAATTTTGGCTAACCTGGCCATAAGTCCGGCTACTTCAGGAAGCTCATTTTTTACTTTAAGGTCTAAAAAATTGGCTAGGAGAAAGTATCGGAAAGGAGAACGGGCTTATATATATATATATATATATATATATATATATATATATCCCGACTTTCTGAAAGGAATATACTTCTTTTTTTAGTTTGTTATTGAGGTTTCTGTTAACTCTCTATTTTATAAAAATATTTCCATATGCATAACTTGTTTTATTGGTGTTGTCATTGAACTGTACTTCAGCCAAGTTGACACCCCAAAATCTTGGGCTGCAACCACGCCCGCCTGACAGTTCATACAACTTGAAAACACTGATTTTGATTTTCTGGGAATGCCTGAATTTAAAATATATATACTTTTTCAATTTTTATTTCGGCCATTCCCAAACTCGTTTTTTTTTTCAATAATCTTTTTGGTGTTTTATGCATTTTTCAAGTTATTAGTCACAAGAAGTTTACATTAGTTTTCAATGAGATTATGTCGAAATTTTCTTATGACTTGAATCTCCATGTTTTAGGGCATGAGAAGCTCTTCAGGTTGACTGTCATTCGATATCTGAAGCAACATCGATCGTGATTGGTACTTTGAGGAGTACACACAAATGCTCGAAAATGTGGTGAATATATTGTAAATGCTGCCGTTTTTCGGAGGGGATGTTGCCATCGGTCTAGAATGGATATTGGGCCTGTTGAAGAATCCTAATCTGGTTGGAATCCCAGACGGTTCAGAAAAATTTCCGTTTTAGGATGTGCTCACTGGAGTGAGTGATGTTTCTTTGCAGAAATAGACGGACAAATATAGCAGAGAAGAAGAAAATCTATAAAATTATAATTTTACTCGAATCTTACAGCTCCTGCATATTTATGCAGGAGTTGTGCATTAACACCATTTTTATAGGAACGTCTAGTTAATTAAATAAAAACATAACTGAGCTCGTAGTAGATTTGTTGGATATGTTGGATCTCACCACAGATCTTTCAGATGACCATAGCTTACCCTTAGCATACTGTTTTTGTTTCATATTGCTTTTTTTATGAGAATACTATTTCAATTTTATTTAAAATTATGCATTACTAGTTTTTTTCCAATAAATGAATGGTTGTTAATATGTTGTTTCATTGGCTCAGCCATAAAAAAAATAAAGAAAGAACTATACAAAATAATTAGAACATCCAATTTATATCAATATTTTGATTTTTTAATGAATATATTTTTATGTAAGTTGAACAAGTCTTTTCATT
This sequence comes from Gonioctena quinquepunctata, assembly GCA_018342105.1. Classification (NCBI taxonomy): domain Eukaryota; kingdom Metazoa; phylum Arthropoda; class Insecta; order Coleoptera; family Chrysomelidae; genus Gonioctena; species Gonioctena quinquepunctata. Next base: position 70,065 of record JAFIRS010003193.1, on the reverse strand, counting down.
ACATATTTTATTTATTACAAACGGTAACCCCTTTTACATTTACAATTGAAGTATTATTCATCATAACCTTTAAACTAACATACTTATTACTATAACTTAAAACTATGATTTCACATAGACAGAATATATATATATATATATATATATATATATATATATATATATATATATATATATATATATACTTTTATATCACAGTGCGTTACAATGTTTCAGTTTACTTTTTAAAGATGACAGTGAAAGAGAGAAAAACCAAGATCTACTTTGTTGCCGTTAGTTAACATATGTGAATATTGGCGAGTGCATGCCATAATTACATATGTGATTACTTGGTTTGAATAAATAAGTGTTTCTAGTATTTCTGAGAGGTACATGGAGATCAATAAGACCAACAAGTCGGGACAGTCAATCTCAGCATTTAAAAGTTTGTGTAACAAACAGATATCCTGTCTAAAAATACCATAGAATTCAGCTCTGGATATTATGAAACTATTATTTGATTCAATGCTAATCTTGTATGATGTAATATGAATGTGTTATGATAATTATTTTTGGAAATTATTTAAAACATGGTGTGGTTGCTATCTGGCATGCAGAACTGATCACCCTAAAAAGTTATTTCTAGAAAAAAACCCATATGTTGCGTAGCTACTGAGGGGCAAATATAAAGTTTACAATCACATGCCACAAATATTTTTTATAAATATTATGTATTTGACATTGAAATCAAAGAATGTCAGCTATCGCCAATAGTTCAGATATCAAACAGGATTCGAACCATTGCAAATATTACAAAATAAAATGCATATTTAGATACCAGTACCTTGAACCATCGCTTAACTTGTATAAACTAAACGACTTACTCAATTAAAATATATATATATATATATATATATATATATATATATATATATATATATAATACGAAGTGGAATATTGCGTCTGTTGAGAGGGATTTCCGTTTTCCAATTGTTTTGTCACCAAACACCCTGTAGTGAAGCGGGTGATTTTTTGACCTACATGTCAACTTCTGTCATGTCGGGACACAGGGACTTTTGAGTCTACTGAGAGAAAGATTTTGGGTTATTGAGGTCGTCGCAGTACGCTCCATTATTTACACATGTGTTACTTGCAACAAATATCGTTCTAAACGATTCGATATGGAGTCGCCGCCTCTTCCAATAGATCGGGCCCGGAAGCTGTGGCTTTGAAGTCATCGGTGTCGACTTCGCGGACCTTTGTTCTTGAAAAAAGGCGGAAAAGTGTGGTGTGTCTTTTCACGTGTGCGGTTTATCGAGCAGTACACTTGGAACTTTCCACATCTCTATCCGCACATAGTTTTATACAAGCCCTTCGCCGATTCATAGCGAGACGTGGTAGACCTAAAACTACAGTGATAACGCGACAAACTTTGTAGGAACCGAAAATGCATTCAAAAAGACTGGATTGGGAGAAAATTTCAATTTTGCTTCTGTAAAACGCATTAATTGGCATTTCAAATCACCAGCAGCGCCATGGTGGGTGGATTCTGGGAACGCCTCATTGGTGTGTTGAAGAAATTATTACGCAAGGTACTTGGCCGTACTTCGTTATTTTATGAAGATCTTCAACCATATTGTGCGATTGCGAAGCTGTAATAAATTCGAGACCCCTCACGTATTTGTCTACTGATCCGAAGACTTGGTAGCCTCATCTCCAGCAATGTTCCTGCGTGATCTAGCTGAAAGTGGTGTTCCAGATTGTGATCTTGTAGATGAAACGTCCCTTAGTAGAAAGTTGTTCTCTTATAATCTGTCGAATTATTGGCTAAAAATTAATAGTTTATGAGCCAGTTAAAAAAACGAGAAAGTTATAATATAAAGTATGTATCCAACATTTTGTGAAAATAATGAACAGAAAGATTGTGGCAGATCAGGCAAGTTATTAAATTAAATTAATGAAAAAAAACAACCTCAAGCGGGATTTGAACCCATGACCTCTGGATCTCTAGTCAGACGCTCCTAATCAACTGAGCTATTGAGGACATAGGTGCCTCCGCATATTTGTGAATCGCTTTTTCATTAATTTAATTTTCTAACATGTCTGATATGCCACAATCTTTCTGTTCATATATATATATATATATATATATATATATATATATATATATATATATATATATATATTTCAATTAATTGTTGTATGTTTACTATTTTTTTTAAAATGAATCAAGAACAAATTTAGAGAATAAAATATATATATATATATATATATATATATATATATATATATAGTCTCTAAACTTGTTCTTAATTCATTCTAAAACTTAGTTGGGCAAAACTTACAACTCAATTTGAAAAAATAATTCATTCACATTCAAGTCATGTTTAGTTGTTATAAGTAATTTTTATGCCTATTATGAACATTTCTACCGTTTCTTGGGATTAATAAAATCATTATTATTGTATTGACTCAAAAACTGCAGAAGGTTACAGAACGACACTCTGCTGCTGTCTCACTTATACCTGTAAAATATTGGGACAAACTGGGGGACACCAGCCCACTTGATAAAAGGAGTTATCTAGAGTTTCAGATGGCGCCGTCGTCGTTTCTTGTCATAATTCAGTAAACTGAATTAAAGACCACATAGGGTGTTTTTGTGATTTGTGTCTCTGATCCGTTCTGTGATTGTGCTTTTGTCGTCTTTAAGGTTATGTCAATTCGTTGTGAAATATTTTGAGGTTGATCGATCGATGTTACATATTTCAGAACAAACTATTCCATCTACTTATGTCAGTGTTATATAGAATTTTCGAGAAGTGTTCTGAAATAATTCTAATTATGAACAATTGTAGTGCGTACCAATTTTGTATGGTTAATTTTTTTATTGATACGGCTCCACCGAGTTGGTACTTATGTATTTCTGTCCCATGAACACAAATTCAAAGTCGGTGCTTGTTCAAAATGTATGAGAATAGTGGAAAATGCCTAACAAATTTCATAAAATATAATTCAGATGTGATTTGAACGTTTCTTATTGCTAAAAAAGGTGGAAAAGGGTTCTTTCTTGATCTTTGAACCTCCGAAAGTATTTGAGAACGACGCGTTTTAACTTTGAACTCGTATTCTTGGGGCAAAATACGTAGGTAACACCAAGCGGCAAGACTCAACTCGACGGAGCCGTATCAACAATTAATTTGGACAATCCCGCTTTGCTTGAGAAGTTGAATTTTATATTATTTTCTCTGTTCAAGATATTCAGACGTGTCTCAGGAAAGAACTTACATGTTTTGTATAATTTTCAGCAAATGACATGAATGAATGCATGAAGGTCACTACTCCACAAAAACTTTTTTAAATACTTCTTATTCAAAATAAATTTGGGCAGATTGATGAATAAAGGGAATACCAAAATTTCCCGTAAGATTATGTGAAGTGTTGGATAATCCTCCTCAGTTCACTTTACAGTAATATCAGGTAAACAGCAAATGATCAGAAAAACTTGATTTAAATTTTTGACATAGAATTCATCATTGAGTAACAAATCCAATCTCATGGTTTTTATGCTTTTCGCCATTAATTAAAAATACAATGAGGAAACGCTTCGGTTCGGGTATTTTCGTATTTGCAAGATCAATAAAATAATTATGTTTTTGGGTAGACTTAAATATATTATGAGACTATATTGTCTCATAATCAGTCAAAAAATTGAACGAGATTCCTTTGATTGAAACATTTACATGTTATACATATTTTTATGGTGCATTCGATGTGACTATTCTCATTGACTATCAGTATGTGTATTCCATTGTTTATCATTACTATCCACATTTATTTTGGGATATAAGTTGATTGTTAATTATGAATATACCTACAATAGACGGGAAAATCCTTTCAATAAGTGATGATATCGGAATAGATAAATATGTATGTGCTAGTAATTTCAACAAGGAAAATATTTTGAGAAATTCGAAATACATGATGGATCCACAATTACAAAGGACGTTTGCTCATGATAAAAATCTTATAATGGAGCGGATACTGCTTTTATGAAGTGCTGTAAATTGAATACAATTACTTAATTTAGCTTTCAAACCAATACCGATGCAATATTTCGCTTTCTGAAAAATCTATATTCTAGTCTGAGGAAGTGCTGCAGCGTTTTGCGACATATCTAAAGCTTTTGACTGTTATGTAAGCTTCATCTCTACCGCTTCAAAGGACGAAGCTTCAATTGGTTCGAGTCCTATCTGAGTGAAAGAAACTCTCAGCTTTTGGGCAAATTAAGAGATGTTCAGTATTTTGGCACACAACACGACTATCTTATCGCAAGAACTCAAATTACCTTCATAGTAAAATGACCCGTATATGCATAACTTGATTTGTATCTTCTCTGAACTACCTTTGCCCATTTTAATATTTTTTTTAAACTTGTAATTGTATCTAGTAACTAGCAAGTCAAATATTTTTATTATTACTTTTATATTAATTTTTCATATATATATTTTGTACAAATATTTTTCCAGGAGACTGACTAAAAGTATTGGAAAATTCTAAATATAGTGGATATTTTCTTCCAAAGAGTCATGGGTCCTTCTGTGACGGTTCGGAATTCACTAGCCAAAATGAAGATATCTTAGAAAAGAATGAAAAGTCCACGCTTACTTATGAAATTCATGTGTTTATTACAAAGTGATAATTATTCTATCGATCTTGGGAGTGGGCCTTGTTCTTCCGAACAACTACTTGGTTTAGATCGCTCACCTCCGATTATCTCATACAGAAGCTGAGTAAGATTATTGTTTTCTCCCCCTCACCTTTGATAGTAGGGCTCACCTTTTCCGGAGGAGCAGCCTAGGCTGTCGCAGACCAGGAATCATCTATTTCTCAACTTCAACAGATTTTATGATATCTACAATGAACTCTCTGATTTCAATCCTATCAGAAGGTTGTTAGAGAGGCAATAGTCCGGCAGAGATGGGGAGTGAATGGCTTGGTATTGGTTTGTATCGGAAAGTTTAATGGAACAATGTCATCGGGGACATTTTCCAATCCCCTCAATTTTCAAGTTAATTGATCATCTAGAGACATCAGTCCACTCTCCTACCTTTTCTCATTCCTTCGTGGAAGTTTCCATGATCTCAAAAAGGCCATTTGAGTAGAAATCACTTTGAAAAATCGCTAGGAAGACTTTAAGAAAAATCTGATTTTTGACAGACAGATGTAAACATTGTAGTACGTTTCGAGGATTTCATCTCATTTTCGCTCCAACTATTCTGAGCGGGATCTTGTTCGTAGAACTATAATCTTTGTAAACGATCAATTCCCATTTTTTTGCATGAAGAAAATTTTATAGGTTTGAAGTTTGACATTTTACGTGACACATATAACACACATTCCTAAACCGCGCCATCTACTAATGAAGTTCTAAGCAGAATTTAACGTTTTTCATTTGTTGTCCCCCAAAAATTCTAAACAAAATCGAATCAGTGAATACAGAGTTTTTAGGCATCTTACTCTTGACATCTTACAGTAATGCCAATTGTTTTAGGAGGCACTGGGTTTATCGTCAGTTGTTGGGAGTTAGTGTGTTGTGAGTTTGGTGGTTGTTGGTTGTAGATTTGGTTGTAGTAAATATGTGTAAATAATGTAGAGTCCTTCTATGTCTTTTTTAGAGTTTACTGCCAGTGGTTGTTTGAATTTGTTGGTCATTTCTAGGAAAACTGTTTTGTGTGTGTTTGTTTCTTTGTCTAATATTTTAGCGTTTTCATACGAAAAATTGTGATCGTCATCCTAAACGTGTTTAACCAAAGTACTTGTTTGTTTATTACCTCTCGCATCACTCTTGAAAGGCTTGAACAGAAAAAAGAGCATTTTCTTTGAATAAGTGACTGCGACACCTGCCAAATACAATCCTATATATATATAAGACTTTTCTTTCAATCATTGAGATATATATATATATATATATATATATATATATATATATATATATATATATATATATATATATATATATATATATATTCAAAGATTTTCAAAGCATAAAATTGCTTCCTTTACCAACGCTGAAATTCAACCTTTGACTCTATATGATTTTATTTATTCCTCAAGATTTCTTCGATTGTTGTGTCACATAGTTGGAGTTAGTAGTATTTTCTGTTGATTCTCTTCATTTCCAGCTATTGGATAAGAGAGGAATTATCATGAATTTAAGAAAAACTTCTGAACAGTTTGTATAAAAGACCAATTTGGGAAGAGTTTTCATAACTTTTTTATGTATTTGGGTAGTATAGGATCATTCTTGCAAACTTATTTTATTTTTCTTTACAGATCAAGGAAACTGAACCTTGCAGATACAGTTCATTCAGAAGAGGAAAGAAGATAAAATGGCTGATGATTTGAAATTGCAATGGGAATTCAATTTATCAGAAAATGGTCCATAAAAAATAGAAAACTTGATATTATGTTATATAAAGATATAGATATTATGTTATATAAAGATATACCAATGGATGATTGATGAACCTGGCTAAACATTTTTGAGGGTGGGTTATGATTTTTTTTTATACACAAATATAAACTACTCCTTCGACGGCCTGCAAATCAATCATCTCTAGGTATATCATTATATATCCTTTCAGTAACACGTATACCAAATATTGACTTGGCTAATAGAAATTGATGGTGGGTTTAGATTTTTTCGAAATACAAGTATAAACTACCCCTTCGACGACATGCAAATCAATAATCTCTTGGTATATTACACATATACCAAAACTGAACCTGGCTAAACATTTTTTATGGTGGGTCTACATTTTTTTTCGAAAAACAAGTATAAACTATCTCTTTGCTGGCCTGCAAATCAATCATCTCTTGGTAAATCATTATATATATATATATATATATATATTTAAATATATATATATATATATATATATATATTTATAAATTTATATATATATATATATATATATATATATATATATATATATATATATATATATATATATATATATTAACCTTTCAGTAGTACATATTCCAAATATCCACTTGGCTAAACATATTTAAGGGTGCATTTTGAATTTTTATCTAAAAGCATATCAAATATTTCTTGGTATATCATTCTTAAGATTTTCATTTGTTGTGTTCGACCATTTTCTGTTAAATTGAATTCCCATCGCAATTCCAAGTCTCCAGCCATTCGATTTGGTTGAAAATTCGAAGGAATTTTGAATCACCCTGACGTCACTGATCATTTGGCTGCCAGATAAAAACGGCTGCCAGAAAATGGCCGCTAACTTCACACTGGTCTGCTAAATAGGGCTTCTTGAATTAATGCAACGTTGAATATGATCTAAATTTGTAATCCAGATTTTTTAATGACTCTGTTATTGAATTACAATGAAACGAGAAGCACAATTCCTCAATTACTTCTTATTAACTTCGAGATATCACTGAAATATGATATGGAGTTCCTTTTTTTAAATATTCATTTTCATTTCAAATATATATTATTCATAGGGATAAGTGATTAATCATGTTTTGGATACAATCCGCCACAGGAAACTGTCGTTTGTCCAATTGAATATTCAATGTCAAATTTCAGCAAAAAGTTGTAATTAACATTAAAATACATATTTACAGGTTTTCTGAAGAACTCCAAAAAATATCTATAATATATAATAATAGAATATGATATTAAAATGCATTGGAAATAAAATGGAAGCCCCTCCTGTTGAATTGCAAGAGGTTCGGGCTCTCTACAGATTTTCCCAACATTTTTAATATGATCTCGGGTAGAAAAAATTCAAAATAAATTTAAATAACCTTGATGCATTATGCTTTTATCATTGCTATTGAATTCTGATACAAATCACATCGAAATATTTATTTCAGTTGTATTATATGTAATAGATTGAGATTATTTATGTTTCTTGGGTTCAATGAAAATTTATTATTATTTTACATCTCATTATATTGATTTTTCCAAAAAATATATGTCCAAATGTTGGGTATTTTTTTTAGACGTAGCTCATTTTTCGAATAAAAAGCTTTGCCACATCTCTGTCTCGCTCTAGCATAGCCTGCAAAGCTTCTGAGCAAAATCATTCATTCTCACTGAATAACAACACATCAACATTTTGAAAAGGTCTTTGTGGAATTCTTCACATGACATGAAGTATTGCCTTGAGTGTTCAAGAATTTGGTTTGGTTTGCTCATGCTAGCCTTTTCTGAAACTGGTTCTGGAATCCAATGGTTGTCTTGGAGTGGCTCCGAACTGGAAATATTAATAATAAAACTCTATTTGAATAGGTTCAATAAAATATAACTAGTGTGTGTTGTTTGGGAATAAAGAGAAAAAATGGTTTGAAAAAATCATCAATAAATATTCTTGGTGAAAAATATGTTGTCTATACCTATATTTAATATGTGTCATTATCATTTTAGTTTGGAAATTTAATTGAATGCCCCAAAATCAATTGATTACAAAAGCGGTGCCATGAAAAAATGTTTTTGAGATGAAAGAAGAAACCAAACATTCTCCAAACTCTTGTGTTTAGAGGAAACCAATTGTTCATTTATTTTTTCCATTAAGACTATTCGCTCCCCTTTTTCATATATTTTTTTCACTTTTATCCTTGTATCGTGTTGCTCGCTAGATTTTCCAACTTACGAACGGTCACTCAAATTCAACTCTCTCAAATTACTATGGAATATCATTTAAAATTTCTGAGAAAGTGCTATGAATGCTAATTTATTATTTTCCACTTGGAAATCATGGTGACACGCAGTCGTAGATAGTCATAAAGTAAATTTTCCTATCTACAATCAATGAATCTTGTTTATTTAGTATCTCTTCCAAAAGGGTATTGTGAGATTTTGTAAATTAATTGAGGAATTGTTGAAATGTTGATCTATTCAGCAATTGCAAATGATAATATTTTTTGGTTTAATATACATTGAATTGTGAGAATTTTTCTTTTGAACTTCAGCGAGTGCATATATTTCCCAACAACGAATAACTCAACTGTTCATTTTGAATATCAATTTTGGTTTTCAGACTTTAATAGAGAACAATCAATATGGGTTGCTTTTTGGGGCTGATATTTTGATCATTTTTCACACTACTTTTGCCTTCTGAACACAATTCTGAAATCCAAACAAGCCCTGCTCAATCACATTCAGAGACAGTTCTCTCTCCTTCATTCAAGAGGTTAATTGAAATAATTTTTGATTTCATACATTCATTTTGAAGGATCAATCGGGTTTAAGTTATGTTTGTATTCATAACCTCCATAAGTTGGAAGACATCGTATTGGTGTCCAGAATCCTATGACTTTGAACGTTAAATTTGAGTTAAAAAAAACCTTTATTGACATAGGAAAGGTCGTCGTATCTCCTGAAGTAATTGGGAGCACAAAGTTTGTGCTCAGTGAGAGATTGTGCAAGTAGGTAACCCAAAATTGTGAAAATCGTTGGAGACTATAAATTTATCCAAAAATCAAACTATATATATATATATATATATATATATATATATATATATATATATATATATATATATATATATATATATATATATATATATATATATATATCACAACCGAAACTTTTAGGACCAGGCTTCGATTTGAACTCCAGAACAGTACTTTGAAAATGGAATATATGCGTCAACATATTCTAAGCTCTGCCGTTAATTCTTTTGAAGTGCAAACAAAATCCGTAGAATTAGTTATGGAAAATTATCGGAGAAAAAGTCCCACTTGATTCTATAAACTTTTAAAATGTTTTATATTAGCAATTTCACTCACCTGCATTGGTTCGTTTAAAAAAAATTGGAATTATAACTGAGTTTTCCAAAAATAACAATTAACAAAAATCATAACCTCAATCGGATTGAAAAGTAATCAAATTTTCAAATTGGTTGGAAGTTTCAAAATTGACATGTCCGTATTCCGCATCAGTGTGCAGGTTGCCTAAGGTTGGCGAATGCATTTTGTAATGGCCAAAAAGATCCAATTCGTTGAACTATGTCAATTTGTCACCATCCATTGTGAAGAATTTGGAGTAGAACGCGAAAATCTCTACTAAAAAGTCTAAACAAAATCGAATCAGTGCATACACCAGGGTTTCTAGGCATCTTAGTCACAGCGAACAGAGCAGAAGTGGTCAGACTGAAACACGCAACCCCAGGAAGCAACCAACCCCAGGTGAGCTGGCCTGATGCCCCGTTAGCAAGGACCTAAACTGTCGATAAATGTTTTGTGGATAGAGCTCGTCCAGTATTGAAACGACCACTTTGGCCTTCCCCTACCTAACAATCAATTCTTTTCGAAGATGCCCGAACTATGGCTAGTGATAGAAATTCCATGGGCGTACAAAATTATTTGGTAGAGGCGATACAAGAGAATTAGAGAACTTACACTCCTATAACTTCTGAACGGAAAAAATATTTTTCGGCAAATCTGCCAGAGGGATATAAATATATTTGCATATGAAAATTTGAATAAATAACTGCACTACCTATTTATTATTCAAACAAACCTAACCCTTCGAACGCTGCATGCCAAGACACTGGTGAAGATTCGCCGTAGCACTGCAAATCGTGTCCAATCGTGTTTTCCCCCTCTCTACCTACCAAACGGTCGTTTCAATACTGGACGAGCTTTAGTACATAATGACATAGCAGAGGCTGATTTTGGACTCACCACTTCCTAATAATAATGAAGATAATGTGATACGTAGTATTAATCAAGAACTGGCAGCAGAATCAGTTTCATAAAAGGGATACAACAGGATCATTACTTCTGAACTCAGATGCAACACACTAGAACTGAAGATTGAGTATAGCAAACTCCCGAAACCAAGCGAGGTGTTAAAGCCACAAAAAGAACTTGGAGCACACCACGAGCTAAACAGTAATTTTGAGAATATTAACCTTTTTCTCAACAAAAGTTTATTCCATCAATAAACAATGTTATGTGCAAGCAAACGTCTGAGAATCACCCAATGCCCTAAGAAGTTTGCAATTTATTATAAACATTGAATATATGTTGAAAGACTAAAACTAACCAGCGAGAGTTTGTTGAAAGACATAAACGCTCAAACCGGTCATTGAAGATTCCAAGCGAGGTGTTAAAGATACGAAAAGAACCAGCTATGGCCTAATGATAAACAACATACATACTGCAATTTATTATATACATTGAATATATGTTGAAAGACTTAAATTAACCAGCAGAAGTGAAACTATTAGGCGTAGTAAAAGAACACACTATTATAAATCAATGAATATTTCGCAGCGCTTATACTTGTCATTGAATTGTCATTACATTACAATTTTTACTGTTTGTAATAAAAATTTAAAGACTGCATTTGATCGCAGTGTTCAATGAAAGTGAAATTATTGGTCGTTGAATTTTTACTGTTACATATATTTGATATGAAACCTACATTAGCGTGTAGTTGTTATTATAGCTTGTAGTAAAAATTGAATTGAGAAAGACTGCTTTTTATCGTAGCGCTCAATGATTATGAAAGTGAAATGCTATGAAGTATTGAGTTGTATACTAACTTGCTGATCTCATTAGTCATTCAATTGATTTGTAGTTTTATTATTTTTCTCTATCAAAGCTCTTTTTCTTCAATTATTTTTCGAAATCTCTCACAAATACCCCTAACATAGGGATTTTTCAGCTGGAAACATACATTTTACTAAAAATCATTTAATCAGTTCATAACCAATTCATATTACTCAATTATTATTCAATTCAAAAAATTTAAAAAGGAGAATATATTTTTCTCTGAACAATAAATGCAAATGTATTTCATGTAGTTCATGAAATTGTTCATAACCCAAATGGCTGCCAATAACAAATCATGATAAATATGAATAAAATCGTAAACATTATTTGCAGTTGTGGAGAATGGATTATAATTATTATTCAATTCAAATTCAATTACAAAAAAATTATTCGATAACGAATAGTCGAGTCGGATAACGAAATGGTTCCAACGGGGTTCGATCCGATACCGGCAATAAACCTGTCAATATCACAAGAATTCTACGTGATTTATGCGATTAAAATAATTGAAGCATGTTCAAAAAATCAGCCCCGAATTGGCATATCATGTCTATTCTATTTCTCCGTGTGATTAAAATAATTGGAGCATGTTCAAAAAATCTGCCCCGAATTGGCACATCATGCCTATTCCATTTCTCCGTCGGAGGGTGAGTGGGTTGACGGATATGATCTGCCAATTCGGGGGAGTCCTTTGCATATACAGTATACGCCACCTGACTCCTGACGACTATGAAAATGTATCCAGCCCATAAAGTAAAATTTTTGGTTTCATACTAATTAACTTTTTCCTTCAAAAAAACCCGTTTTAGAGTTTGATGGTTTGATGGTATATATATATATATATATATATATATATATATATAACTTGAGATTTCCATTTTTTCTTTAGAAAAGGCATTTTTAAATCTTAATTATCATAATCTGTTAAAAATTTAAAAACAACCAAAGTTAGACAACCAGTCTGTTCACCTTTAGAGAAACTGCATGCCTATGACACCTCTCGAGATGAAGTTGCAACAGAATTGTGTTGTATTAAGTGTTCTAGAAAATATTTTGTAAATTCCGCCATGTTTTTTCGGACACTTTATGCGTGTATAATCCATATGCGGCATAATCTAATATAATATAAGCTAAAGCATCCGAAATTTGCATATTACCCGCTTTTTCAACGTGTCGTGAAAAGGTCTATGTCTGTGTTTAGTTAATAATGCTTCGTTCACATTACAACGGAAGACTTATATGTTTAATAATGTTAATAAATCTTTGATTATGTACATTCGTATAGTGAACACTTTTCAATGAAACATGATGAAGTATATAAAATTTTATTAGCAAAGATACATATAGAATACTATAAATTATTTTGTGGTTCTATTATAGTGTTGAAAGTTGGTATACGACGACCATATGAAGCCAACCGGTGCAATTGTTGATTGTGACTAAGACAGAAACATTCCCGGAAATGAATTTTTTCACTAGGAAATAGGTATCCATTGTGCTCGCATAACATCCAATTTTCTCGGCACAAACTGCATAAATTATTCCAACAATTGTCCGCATATTCATCACAACGTATACAGCGCGATTTAAGTGGCGCTACTGTAGCCTTATTGTGAACTGTGTCTGGATTTTTCTTGATGCATTCCTTACAGAGGCCGGTGCATGGATTCAGATGTTCCTTTGGCCAACCACCTTGACAATTGTGACAGATCACATTTTCGCCTATTCTGTATGGGTAAACACACACTTTTGGTTTAGAATCCCACTGTTTTGTGAAAGGCATGATGATATAATTGAAGAACTGTCAATAAGCACAATACTGAATGCATGTTAGAATTTTTAGGACTTATATACCATCCAGGATTGTAGTATAATTGAAGTGGAGGAGGGATATTCTATTCTATTTGAGGCGGAGTGGTGGTGGCGCCCTCTGTCTAGAACCATTAAGATATGAGTGAGCATAGCTGAAGAATTCAGTATTTGAATTGTGTTCAATTTGACTACTATTTATCATGGAAAGTAAAGTGGCAGTTTTAGACATGTTGGCATCCATTGATGTCAACAACTTTGTCCAAGTAGAAGTACTTGTGAACAACAAAACCGGTGAGGTAGGAGAAGTAGTGGAACAAGTTGGCGGTGATGATGGAGCAGTTGAGGATGGTGGAGTTACAGCTGCTGCTGATGTCATAGAAGACTTGGCGAGGCGGTTCCAGGATCTCACCATGGAACAGACAGATGGTTGTGCAGTGTGTTACACCATAACATTTATGGTGTTACAAACCATAGAGGAAAGTGTCGAAAAACTGTGTGCTTTGTGCTTCAATCTATATGCAATTAGACATCGCCAAGCAGATGTTGTATATAGACATATAGATGTACACACAACGTGTGGTTATGGTGAAATGACGCATGACTATTGTCGAGTGTGTGAGACTGCACTGTTTTCAATGAGGCCTCGGGACGTTTGTGTTACTTGTAACAATTAATAATGGTTTTTGATTTGTAATGAAATGGACAAAGGGGCTACATATAGTTATTTGGTTGATGTGCACGTGATATTGCGGCGGCTGGGGCAATATCAATATTTCATTACAATTTTTTTAAATTCCATTATATCATAATAATCATCCGTCTATCATTCCAAGTATTATTAAATCGCAAAATCTTTGACTTTTTATATTTTGTCTATGTGCAACATCCAATATTTGATCAATTATGTTTGCAGATTCACGTATTCTCCTCTGGAATCTCATTCGATCAATTGCTACATATTCCCAATACACATTTCTTGCATGTTTGTGAGCAAAATTCCATGCTACTATATGGTGAATGGTATTCATATTTTCATTAAAAGTCACTTGTTCACTTTTGTCATTCGCTCACAAAGTTCGAATAGGAATATTACAACTATATCAACAAGAGACATCTCCACTGTTGACCTTGGTTTTTTGAGTCAGCTGCACATGTAACTTTCAAGAGGAGTAAGTTCACTTTGAAATCATAATAATCAGATGGAGGCCATGACGCAGAAGAGTCCACTTTACTGGGCATGCGCGAATGAGAGGGGGAGTTGAATTTGTATATATAAAGTGCAGAGTTTCTACATCAATATCAATTGTTTTCTCCACTCCTTAACTCAAGTTTCGTGTGCAAAGATGAGTTGTTTTCTTCACTACAAGTTCCATTTACAAATTAATCGTCATGAATTCCGATGACAGCAGCATTTTGGCTAAATCACTTGCTGATTGTGGTGATGGAGCAGTGTCGAAACTTTGACTTCAATATGGACCAATATATTTTGATGGATGCAACGGAGGTGCCACGAAGTCAGTTAGCAGTTATTTCAGCAGATATATCATTTTCCCAATTATTGCCACACATCTCTCCACCTGTGATCCACATTCTAGAGGATATCCAAGTTGTCGGAGCAGCCAAGCGGAAGAGGAGAGCTTCCATTGATCTTCCCACAACATCAAGGTCTTCTCTGAATGACTCAGTGGCGAGCACATCATCCAAGGCCAAAGGAAAATCCAAAAATAGTGCGTCATCGAAAACAGAAGATTCCCTAGCTTCTTTGACGTCATTGCAAATGTACGGTCAAAAGAAGAAGAGAGCGGAGCGTGACCTAATCAATGGTAATAACGCCATCACCAAATTGGAGCAAAAGGATGAGAATCTGGATGGGGAGTTGGAAGCGGCGCGAAAATTGGATGAGACGATTGCTACAATGGAGGCAGAAATAGTGGAGCTGCGCAATCAATCTGATGCCATGAAGCTCAAAGTACTGGCAGATCGTCACACTAATAGCAGTCTTCGAAAGAAGCTTGGAATGGATGTGCGGAAAGCCAGTCATTTATGTGATGAAATGACAACCATTTACAATAACAGGCGCGAAGAACTGGACAAACATTGCGGAAGTGATACTGATTAGACTGCTCATTTGTTTCATTGATATATGTGTATATGTATTTCTTCATATGATAAAGTCGAGAGGAAGTGGTGTTGGAATGCACCCAATTCATGATTTTTTGTTTAATGTGATAATGTGATCATAAAACATAGTTTATAATATACTTTTTTTTTCAATCAAATAGAAATATTGAATGCTAAACAATTGCATTTTTTCAATCCAAGAATGATGTTCATCAGGGAATCCAAGCCATTTGACATAAACTTTATTTTCTCTTCTCTTCAATATCTTTTCGACGAGGTATACATCAGGATTTTTTGGTTTCAGTAATTCTGGCTCATAGAAGCAACCTTGAGTGGGATTCTTCTCCAAATCTTCAAGAATGTAAGTCGGAGGATATGTGCTGTTGACTTTTACAATTTCAAATGATTCCGTGGTGAAATTAGGTTCATAACCCTTGTCAAAGTGTTGCTTATTAAATTTGGAAATTCTCATTATATCATTCACTCGATATTTTGACTTGATTTTTTTCATTTTCACCTTTTTCTCTTATCTTCTTCTTGGTGATGATTTTGAGCTTTGTAGTGGCTGTCACATCAATCGGTCTCATACCTATTGTACGATGTACTCTATTGTTATATGTCTTCGTTATAATTGGAAGGATATCTAACCATTTGTGATTTCCGTTTACTGGAAACTCTTTGTGGATCCAGGTTTTTATTGTTCGAATTGCTCTCTCTGCTATGGCTGCCTTCATAGGGCTAAATGTCGAATAATGTTATCAATGATGAAAAATGTCTACTGTAAAAAAAAATCCCGTGATCGCTTCGTATGTGCAGTACCGAGAGAGACGTTGTACGTACCTATTGAACCGCCATTTTTCAATTACAATTATGATAATTCTATCGTCGTGATCCTCCAATCGCACTGTGCCGCTTTTCAAAACTTCATAAATGTCTGTGGTAGTACCACTGCATGCAGTATATATGTGCATATGATCGTGTCATCCCCCGTTGAGTCCAGATACCTACAGAAGTACAGGAGGGCCCTTCTAGACGAGAGAAGAACCACCGGAAGCATCTAGACACATTGGTGAGTCGATTAGTGCATTCGGTTTCTAATCTTAATTTGAATACAGTCCACTTTATCATCAAATCACCAAAAGGCGTTCCCAGATCAAACATTGGTCCTTCGAGCCGGATCATCAAGCCCTTCTGGCCTACCTGTCTTTTTGTTTTATTCCCATTGATTGTTGATTTTATATCTGAAATCGCTTATGTCCGCATAGTTCGATCAGAACATTGAGTGTTTGCTTATTTTTCGCCATTTTCGCTTCTTTCCGCTAATTTTGCTCAAATTTCTGATTTAAGAAAAGCAGATATAAACGATTCGAATATTGTTTGACCAGATATCGAAAATCAGTTCACATTTGTAAAATATCTGCGTTTCTACTTTTCCGTTGTGGTGAGTGTGACCTTGCGTTTGGAGTTGGACATAGCGACACATAGTTTTTGACACATGCGTAATTCATTTCATTTAAAATTACGATCATTCGCACTTCTCACCGATTTGCACGGCATTTACCTCGAGAAGAGAAACTGTTTTAGTTATTCGCATCACTATTTCACTTATTGATTGTTCGCAATATCTCAGCCTATCGATAAATGGAAAAAATCCAAAGTTTACCGCAAGACATGTATGAGTGAACTTAGTATTATTCACTCGCTTGCGCTCAGAGCGAAAAGTGATAAATCCATACATACTTTGTTTAAAGTTCGATACGAAGATATCAATGATATTCGTGAATATTTCCAAAAGCACCATAATAGTGTAGTTAGTACTATTTTGAGCATGCCCGATGCCGATATTGATTTTGATTCAGAGGATGTCATTAAGCTAGGTTTTCTTGAAGAGTTTTTCGCCATAAAAACAGTTTATACTGATTTATTTCAAATGAGTCAACTTCGAAATGCTCCTTTGGGTTTGAATAGTACCGCAATTTCGCCGTCTGCATCCGCATCACATATTCGTCTGCCTAAAATAGATTTGGGTAAATTTTCAGGTGATTACAAAGCATTTCCATCTTTTTTTGGATTTGTACGATGCATTGGTGCACAATAATTCCTCGCTCAGTATTATTGAGAAGTTTGATTATTTATTTTCCACTCTTCAAGGACAACCGCTTTCATTAGTACGCACCTTACCCTTGACTGCTGATAATTACGAAATCGCTTATACATCTCTTGTGGATAGATACTCCAACAAAAAACTTCGTGCTCAAGCTCACTTTCTCGAACTTGATCGACCCCAGAAAATTGTGGGTGATAATCCAATTGCGTTGAGACATTTATTAGATACTTATTCGGAAAATTTAGCCACTCTCAAGCAAATGGGACTTCCAGTTGATGAATGGGATTTCCTGATTTCTATGATGCTTTTTCAACGGATTGATTCTGCGCTTGTTACTCGTTTTGAGTTGGAACATGGTTCTACGGAAATTCCCAAACTCAAAACTTTTGTTTCTTTCTTGAACAAAACATGTGTCGCACTGGAAACTTTGAGTTCCTCATATTCACGTACCAAACGTTCTCCAATTAATACTGGCAATAACCTTGATATTAGATTGAATAAAAATCGCCTTCGTCATTTTTCGTCAATAAATCACCTGCTAATAATTGCGTTCTTTGCGAAAAGGAGCATTCACTATACATATGTCACGCCTTCAATACTCAGTCGCCAACGGAGAGATATAATTTTTGCAAATCGCATCATCTCTGTTTTAATTGTTTGAGCTCTTCGCATGATCTCAAAAGTTGCCGCTCTCAGTATAGTTGCAAAAAATGTTCCTCTAAAAATCATCATACGCTTTTGCATTTCGATAATAATTGCTCCTCTGCTGCCTCTGCTAGTATTCTCCCAATACCCCAGAGTAATACTTCTAGATTTTCTGGTCATTTGATTTCCACTAGGAATCGTACTCCAAATTTCAAACAGAATGCTCGGCCCCAAGCGACTGTTGAATTGAGTCATTCGCCGCCTACGACCACGAATGTCTGTTTAGCTGATACTGATATCGGTCATAAATCAAATATTTTGCTTTCGACTGCTTGGTTAGAAGTTCTTGATAACCATGGTATTTTTCAACCTTTCAGATGTTTTCTTGATACCGGAAGTATGACATCCTTTATTACTGAGAGAGCTATGACTAAATTAGGTTTGAAAAAAGTGTATTCGTGCGTTGAAGTGAAAGGTCTCAGCTCAACAAAAACGTGTACCAGTAAAGGACACACCCTACTATCAATTAAACCCACTGGTGAAAATTCGACTGTTTTGAATACCGACACTTTGATCCTGAATGAAATTTGTGATTACTTGCCAACTACTAGAATTTCTACATATTTCACATCTCACTCTTGCCGATAATAGATTTAATATTCCCGGAGCTATTGACTTATTGATTGGCGCTGATCTTTTTTCTCACATTTCACTAGATGGTATAATATCGGGTTCTGAAGATGAACCTCATGCTATCAACACTATTTTTGGTTATATTCTTATGGGCAAGATACCGCCTACTACCAATAATGTCTCATCATTTTTTGTAAATTTCAATGAACTATCTGAACTAGACAACGCAATGAAAAAATTTTGGCAAGTTGAAGAAATTCCATCTATTGCAATTAATAATCCTGATGATGATTTTTGCGACAATCATTTTAAAATGACGCACCGCAGAGACTGCAGTGGGCGATATACTGTATCGTTGACATTTGAAGAACCGCATCCAGTTTTTCGAGGTGTTCGAGATCTTGCAGTTAATCGCTTTCTAAATTTGGAAAAAATATTATTGAAAGATCCCGAAATGTATGCGCTTTATAAAAATTTTATGCAAGAGTATTTCGATTTAAATCACATATCTAGTAGAGATATTCCGGAAAAGGTATATTATATTCCACATCATGGAGTTTTGAAACCTGATAGCTTAACAACAAAACTCAGAGTTGTTTTCAATGGTTCCGCTGAACCACCGGGTCAAAAGTCATTGAATGAGTGTTTGCATATCGCTCCAAAATTACAACAGGACATAGTAACTATTTTGCTGCGCTTCCGATGTCATGAATATGTGCTTTGTAGTGACATTCGCCAGATGTACCGTATGATTAATATAAATCCTTGCGATAAGGATTATCAAATGATTGTTTTTCACTTCGCTCTTGACGAACCACTTGAAGACTTCGTACTTAATACTGTTGTTTACGGTTTATCCCCCTCGCCGTACCTTGCTCTCGCTTGTTTGTGCCTCTCGCTGCGGAAGTTATCCGTTCGGCTTCTGATATTGAAGACTTTGTCTGTGGTTCTTCTACTTTAGAAAATACTCGTAACCTCCGCACAGAATTGATTTCCCTGCTAAAAAAGGGTGGTTTCGAGTTACGCAAGTGGTCCAGCAATGATTCCACTCTCATCAGTGATCTCCCGCCGTCACATCTGAGTACAAACCCGCTTTCTTTCGACTCTGATTCCAGTTCTTCGCTCAAGTCCTTGGAATGCAATGGAATCCTGTTCAAGATACGTTTTCCTTTACAGTCAAACCATTTCAGAATAAATCATGCACCAAACGAACTATTTTATCCGATCTAGCTCGGATGTATGATCCTTTAGGATTTTTATCTCCGATTACCTTTTTGGCAAAGTATCTGATTCAATGCTTGTGGACTTCTGGGATTGGATGGGATGATACTCCCAGTCCTGACATAATTTGTACTTGGAATCAATACAAGGATGAACTCCCTTCGCTTTCTAATATTAGTTTACCTAGAAAACTCTACGCTTTCCATGCCCATAGATATGAAATCCATGGTTTCTGTGATGCGAGCATGCGCGGTTATGCTTCTGTGATTTATTTACGGACAATTTCATCTTATGATTCTATTAATATTCATTTCAATTGCGGAAAATCTAAGGTTGCACTTTTAAAAAATATTACTATCCCGCGCCTCGAATTATGCGTTGCTGTCATGCTATCAAAATTGATGTCTTTCGTTCTGACAATTTTTCAGAATATGATCAGTTTTGATAAAATTTGTGCCTGGTCTGACTCGCAGATCGCCCTTCATTGGATGAAAAATCTCCCTCGTCGCTTCAAAACCTATGTCGGAAATAGGGTAGCCTATATCCAAGAAAAAATACTTCCTGATTTGTGGTACTACGTCGAATCGAAAAATAACGCCGCCGATGTCGCGTCCCGCAGACTACGGCCGTCCGAATTACTTTCAAACCTAGATTGGTTTGAAGGCCATGATTTTTTTAAAACTGCACATCGTCGTGGCTTGAAAAGCCAATTCTTTCAACCACTGTCACTCCTCCTGGAGATGAAGAAAGAAAACTTCGTCATTTGCCACGGTACAACGTGTTGTTGCTTATATTGGGCGCTTCATTTCAAACGCTCGAAGCCCTCAGCATACAGTTGGCTCTTTGTTGTCACATGAGTTATACAACGCCTTACTTGTTTTGGTCAAAAGAACTCAGCAAATTGCCTTTTCTAATGAACTCGAAACTAAGGATTTTCCGAAACCTCTGCGGAAATTACATGTTTTTATAGATAAAGACAGACTGCTTCGTGTTGGTGGACGTCTGGAATATTCAAATCTTTCTTATGATGCTTAACATCCCTTATTATTACCCCGTCAGAGTAAGTTAACTGAACTTCTCATTAATTACTATCACCAGAAATACCTTCACGCTGGTTCCCGCACAACCCATTTCCTTATGCCACAGACATTTTGGATTCTGTCACCTAAACGGGCTATACATTCTATTTTGTCGAAATGTATCCGCTGTTGGAAAACCAAGCCAAAACCTTTCACCCCAGTTATGGAAAATTTACCTGCTAGTCGTATTTCTCAGATGAAACCTTTTGCCGTTACGGGAGTTGACTTTGGTGGACCATTTACTCTCACTATGACACGCCATCGAGGTGTCAGAACTTGTAAAGGTTACCTATCCACCTTGAATTGGCTAGTGATTTAACCAAAGAAACCTTTTTGGCTGCGTTGCAGCGTTTCATTGCACGTCGAGGTCGTGTTTCTCATTTATGGAGTGATGGCGGGGCCAACTTTGTAGGTGCTAGTAGACAACTTGCTGACTGAATGAAAACTGCCGCGATTCATGAGAAAATTGACCACAGTTTCATACCGCCCGGATCTCCGCATTTCGGAGGCTTATGGGAAAGCAACATAAAGATTGTTAAAACACATTTAACTCGAGTCGTTGGTCAACAAATTTTGACCTATGAGGAATTTTACGCAACTTCAGCAATTATTGAATCAATTCTCAAATCGAGACCGCTTGGTGCTAATACGAATGATATAGAAGACATCAATGCCTTGACGCCTAATTATTTTTTGAATTCAGAGCCTGTGTCGCCTATCCCTTCACCTGATTATACCTCAACAAATATAAACCGTTTATCTAGATTTGAAATGATACAGAAAATGAGCCAGGAAGTGTGGAAGCGCTATTCTTCTGAGTATCTAATAGAGCTTATATAAAAGGAAACAAACTTGTTGTGAATGAAATCGTGTATTCAATCGAAGAGCTGGAACAAGTGGATGGAACAGAAGAAGAGACTACTAAAACAAACAGTGCGCCACCAACACCAACCACCCAACGAATTGAAATACTGAAACCGGCCAAGGAACATCAAGCAACAAAAAGTTCAATTATTGCTGAGGATTCACCAACACCTCCCGAAGATACCCAGATACTCCAAAAGTGAAAGAACCTACAAAACCGAATAATATAACACTGAAACCTATGACTGCCAAGGAGAAATTAAGAAGTCACTCCACGAAAGATGTGAAGAAATAGGTTAGTCAGTCAGATGCCATTTTCGTTAAATCAAAGTAAACAAACTTTTTATAGCATTCCTTACTGAACTAATTTCATTGAACAATCACCTGTACTAACTAATTATTATTGTTGGTAGTCTTCAACCGAAATTATTTTCATCAGATAGTAGATAGACTTTCTTTACTCAGATAGAAATCGTTCACTGTTTTTTAAAGGAACAAACGGAATGAAGAACTGAAATGAACACAGAATTGTATACAGAATGAACCCATTGTATAGGTGAGTGACTGATTGTGTCATTTGATTATCACTACTTTGTACAATTTTTTTTTATAATTTCGCTTAAATGTTTTATACACCATACTATAGTGTTCTTAAGTTTCCATTGTTTACTTTTATGTTTATTTCTGACTTTTACCCATTTTATCTATGTACTGTACCCAGCTCACATATCTGCTTTTTTATAATTTTATTCTGAATCATAATGAACATTTTAACTTTATTATATGTATATGCGTGTATAGGTGTGTGACTGATTGTTTTTTATGTTTTGTTTTATTTACTTTTACATATTACTATTATTCATTATATAAAAATTTCATACTTCTGCTTAGATATTAGTTTTATACCATTTTTTTATTGTTTGAATAATTGTGAAACAAGTGCTTCAGCACTTATCACTCTTCTTTCTTTACTCACGATATTTTTTTTAGCACATATTTTTGTATATTTAATCTAACTTACGTAAATAAATCTTATTATTATTATTTACACACCCTGTAGCAGAGGAGTGAATGGTTGAAACCCAATGGCCCCTCTCCTACAATAGGATCACTCGTCCTCATCAAAGATGAGAATTTACCCCCTTGCAAGTGGACGCTTGCTGGTATCATAACTCTACATTCCGGTCGCGATTCCGTAAATAGGGTTGCCACCGTGAAAACGCCAACTGGCATGTTCAAACGGTCCTTGGTCAAACTGTGTCCACTTCCAGATCTTTCCAAGGAGCTTTTTTGTCCTGATATTTTGTAATTTTTATATTGCGGATATTTTAATTTTGTGTGTGCTGTCGTGTAGAGTTGGTCAATCAATTATTATTTTTTTTCTAATTTTTATTTTTTTTTCTCTTTCTATTAAAATGCTTAACTCGCATTTTGCGGGCCAGAATGTTACGGAACGCTTTTATGGTTGTTATATTTTAAATTATTTCGTGCTAGTAAAATTAGCACTATTCGGCAACCAGGACGCCTGATTCCCGAAAACAGTCGATCATCTGTCCGAGTTGATCCACTTCGAGCAGTACCGAGAGAGACGTTGTACGTACCTATTGAACCGCCATTTTTCAATTACAATTGTGATAATTCTATCGTCGTAATCCTCCAATCGCACTGTGCCGCTTTTCAAAACTTTATAAATGTCTGTGGTAGTACCACTGCATGCAGTATATATGTGCATATGATTGTGTCATCCCCCGTTGAGTCCAGATACCTACAGAAGTACAGGAGGGCCCTTCTAGACGAGAGAAGAACCACCGGAAGCATCTAGACACATTGGTGAGTCGATTAGTGCATTCGGTTTCTAATCTTAATTTGAATACAGTCCACTTTAACATCAAATCACCAAAAGGCGTTCACAGATCAAACAGGCTTTGTCCATAGGTATTTGGAATAACAATCGATAACCACCAAAATATAACAATGAGCTTTATTAATTTAGGCATAAGGTTAAAATTCAGCGAGATCAATTTGCCATAAAACTCCTAGACCTTTAACGACGATAGATTTTCTCTGGAAGTTACGACGAGCCGGCTAGTGTAACTCATCAACAACTTGTCGTTTGACATTACTAGCCATACTGATGCTTCACAATAGTTGCGTCAATCAATATATGATTCCTTCTTCACGGAGCTCTTCCATTATCGATATTATCTCATTATCATGACCTGGGTGTCCAGACGCTTTCGACCCTATGAGCAATCGTAAACGATCCACTAATTCTTTAGGCCTATTCCAATATATATAGTTTTGTGTTTCTGATGTAAACACTTTCTGCAATTTCATATGTTTCATCTCTTCGCCACTACTTATATCATTGACTGATTTCAATAGTGGTTTTATGATCCCTTGATATTTTTCAGATTTTCTATATTTTATTCCATTTTTCACCTGATTCTTCTTGTACAATGCTTTTGTTAAATCCGATATTTCAACATAAGTGTGTTGTATTCTCACATCATCTTCAGCAGGAGGTTACTTGAGGAATATCAAGTTATATAAATCTGAACTGCCAGGAAATTGACGTACTTGTATTGTCCCCTCCCAGAAGGAAATGTTGCAACCACCAAAGCGTACTTCTAGATTTCCCATGAATAATTTTTGTGTTGAAGGTTCTACTCGTATACCATATTTTGTATCACATGCATTGTGTCCACTCAAAAGATTTTTCACGTGTTCTTCCAATTTCTTAACATTGTCAACACTGGACGATTCCAAATTTGTTGAACCCATTGACGATGAAGAGGGTGTTTCAAATAATGAAGTTGCTGCCATTCTTCCATTGTTCATATCTTTGATGGTTTCATTCTCAATGTCTGACAATGATACATCACTACTGAAAGAATGTTTTTTTTCCAATTGGAGTGCTCATTGGGATGGAGCTGTTTATGAAAGATGTAGGTGGTTTCACAGTAGCTGCAGAATAAAGTACATTGAGTGGTTTTGTTATAGGATCATACAATTTTTCAAGTGCTATCTTGTCCTCCATATTTCCGCTTTTGATAGACAAGAATTTTTGTCGTACAGCCTCTGTCGCTTCAACTAGTTGACGTTTCGTTACCATTTCAGCTTCTGCACATTCATCTCTCAAAATGTTCATTATTTCCAATTCTTGACACACCACCACTTATATTGAAGTGATCTCACCGAAGTTCAATGAACGTTTGAGTATTTTTGGATTGACATATCAAGGATATATGAAGTTTTCGAATCCTTTGCGATATCGTCCATCTTTCTATCTTTATCGATGACAAAGAATCCATATTCATCGTTCCAACATTTCGTACACATCATTTGAAATTCTTTGAATGTTACATCAGGTGAGACGTGATCGGAAAAGATGTGATGTAAATTCGTTTAATCTTGCTTGAATATGATGATGAAGTTGGTATAAAATCGATTTTCTTGAAAAGTTTACAAGCTATATGAATACGCTCCCGAGAATACACTCATAAAGATAGTTATACTCGCGTTTTTTGAGTTGAAACTTTTACTAGTGAAATCAGAAAAACTTCGCCGTCACGGTGATAAATTAGGATAGTTAGTTCATATAACGCATCCTCGTGAATTTGAACATAATTGCAGCTGAGTGAAAATCAAAGTGCTGTTTTTTTTATATCCAGTCTCGCAAAAACTGTCGACAAAGCAGGCCAACAAAAAACAAACACCTGCCAATTAGCCTTTTTTCTCGATCCAACAATAGAACTACTTATACAGGGCAGACCACAAGCTCCAAACGATCAATTATGGCATTGAATTGTTGCAAATGCAATTTAGATATTGTTGACGACAACTACTATGAATGTGACTCTTGCAAAAGGCCCATTCATAACCAAGTGGCTTGTACGGAATTAAGCGCATCCGAGTTGAAGTGCATGCAACTAAAGAAACGGATTCTTAGATTTTTATGCAAGGATTGCTGCAGTGGCCTACTGATGATACCAACAATCATAAAATCTCTGGACACTCTAAAATCGGAAATAAACCAATTGAAAGAAGCAAATAGGACACTCCCTAATCCGGCGATAGGTAGAAATGATCCTGCCAAACTAAATGATATAATTGCTGAAATAACCGATCGAGAATCGCGCAAAAAAAACATAATATTACTTGGTCTTCCTGAAAATACTAATGATCAAACAGCTGATAAAACCTCCGTCCACGAAATAATCAATACTGTAAATCCGGAAATCACACTCAATATCAACGAAATGAAAGCCTTCAGATTAGGACGTCATGATGTAACTTCGAGCAGACCCAGACCCATAAAACTCCTTTTATCTTCTCCAAGCGATGCCTATTCGATTATTTCTAAATCAAAAGCTTTGAAAAATATGGAGAAATTCAAGAATCTCACAATTACGAGTGACAAAACACCAATCAAGTAAAGCTATACAAAGAAATCAAACAAGAGTTAGTAAACCGTATCGCCAATGGGGAGGCCAATCTGCGAATTAAGTATATCCGAGGGGAACCCAAAATTGTAAAAAACCAATAAAACTGTCTAATAAGGAGACCCACTCCCATCTATACTGCTACTACCAGAATGTACGAGGACTAAATACAAAAACCCACGAATTCTACAAAGCTTCAACCATTGCAGACTATCACATAGTAGGAATTAGTGAAACCTGGATTCAAGACAACATTAACAACTCCGAACTATTTAGTGACAATTACCTAGTGTTCAGATCCGACCGTAATCTCGAAGCAAATGGAGTGTCTCGAGGCGGGGGAGTTCTAGTGGGAATTAGATCAGACTGTATTGCAACTGAAATTGACCTCTCCGCATATCGACAGTCGTTTCACTCTATAGAAGTAGTTGGCTGCAAAGTAACGTTTAAACATAAATCTTATTTTATATTTGTAGTATATATTCCACCCGTTGTAAGTACTCAACATGTAATTAACTTTTATGAGACGCTAGAGTCTCTTGGAAACCTATATGGAAGTAATTTGATAATTTTTGGCGATTTTAACGAACCTAGCTTTATAAATGAAGAAAACAACTCATCTGCTACTCTCTTGGCTCTAAGAAACCTTATCAGCTTTTTTGAATTGAAACAGCACAACACAGTTCTCAACAGGTCAGGCCGTACTCTAGATTTAATTCTGTCAAACATCAACTGCTCTGTTGAAAGAGACGACCTACCCTTCGTAACGGAGGATATGTACCATCCTGCCTTGAAATTTTCTATAATAATTACAAATCCATCCACAAATTTCACCTATAATGAGAACTTCTCTCACTATAACTTTCGTAAAGCTAACTTACCTTTATTATACTCTCTACTTACAAACATGGACTGGCTACCTCTTAATAATCTCTCTGATGTCAACTCTGCATTGGAAACATTCTATGACATAATCAACCCAATCTTGAACCAATGTGTTCCGATGCAAAAAAATTATACAAATAAATACCCACCTTGGTACAACAAAAATATAATACGTGACATAAAAGCCAAAAATAAAATCTTGAAAAAATTTAAAACTACAAAATTAGAAACCGATAATAATCAATACAGATCACTTCGAAAGTCAATAAAATCACAAGTCTCCAAAGCCTATAATGAATTTAAAATAAAAGCAGAAAACACAATTAAATCTGACCCATCGAATTTTTGGTCTTATATTCACAGCAAAAAAGGTTCATCAAGAATTCCAGGGGTTCTACATCTAGAGGGTGTGGAATTCAATAACCCTCACGAAATAGTCAATGCCTTTGCAAACTTCTTTGAGAGCGTTTTTGTGAAAATTGACCAGACTTCCATACAAAATAACAATATAATAATAACAAATAACCCAACTATATCAGTCAGATCATTTTCGGAAACTGAGGTAGAGAGTGCATTGAAAAAACTAAAACCAAAACTCACCTGTGGAGACGACCAAATTCCAAGTTTTTTGGCTAAAGATTGTGCTTGTATATTCGCTGAACCACTTACAATAATCTTCAATTTAGCATTGACAACCAATTATTTCCCAGATATATGGAAAGTATCAAAAGTCAGTCCAATATTCAAGTCAGGGAAAGTAAACGATATTTTGAACTACAGACCAATAACTCTCCTGTCAAACTTTGCAAAGGCCTTTGAAACATGCTTGTATAATAGAATATCTCCTAATGTTAGAAACCTAATTACCACAAATCAACATGGTTTTATCAGCAAAAGATCGACAATAACAAATTTGATGTGTTTCACTCAAACAATATACAACAGTTTCGAAAACGGTACACAAGTCGACACTATCTATACAGACTCTCAAAGGCCTTTGACAAAATTAATCACAAAATATTACTGAACAAGCTGGATGTATTCGGTCTAGACGAACCACTCTTGTCATTTTTTGATTCCTACCTCACAGACAGAAAATTATATGTTGAACATCGAGGTCACAAATCATTCACCTTCACAGCATCTAGCGGTGCACCCCAGGGAAGTGTATTAGCCCCACTCCTTTTTTCCATATTCATAAATGATATATGTGAAGAATTTTCTAGCTCCGTAACGTTATTCGCAGACGACCTGAAATTATTTCGACCCATTTCTTCATTGGACGACTGTCTAGTACTTCAGAATGACATTGATTCCCTATACAATTGGTGCAAAGTTAATAAGCTACCTCTGAACATACAGAAATGTAAATACATGATCTTCAGTCTAAAAGCAAATATTACTCTTTATCCTTACCAAATAAACAATATATCCTGACTCAATGTTCAGAAACCAAAGATTTGGGTATCTGGTTCGACCCTAAGCTGAACTTCTCATTACACATAAATAAAATCACTCTACAAGCCAAAAGAATGCTAGGATTAATATTTCGGACATGCAATGATTTTCAAAATATTGATTGCTTTACTAAACTCTTCAACTCATTTGTAAGATCAAGACTGGAGTATGGATCTCTAATATGGGCCCCAATATATAACGTGCAAATACAAGCTGTCGAATTGTGCCAAAGAAAATTTATGAAATATATGATCTTCAAATTAGACGGTGTTTACCCCCAGCAAGGTTGCTGCAACAAAATACTTCTCGATAGGTTCTCTTTCCTATCTTTAGAAAATAGGAGAATATATTATTCATGTATTTTTATATTTAGAATTATACACGGTTTGATAGACTGTCCTGATATTCTGTACAAACTTGATTTCCACGTTCCACGCCAGAGTAGCAGAAAAGAGTCATGCTTCTACCTACAACCATATAGAACAAATCTATTCACCAAATCACCAATACACACTGTATGCAAAAGGTACAATGAAATTTGCTCTCCTACTGACGTCTTTGCAGATAATCTTAGTAATTTCAAAAATAAAATTAAAGCACTTTTACTTCAAAAGCTGTAACAATAATTAGTTGATTTATTTTGTTCTAATCTATCTTTTTTGTTATTATTCTCATTACTCATTCTTTTTCAGTACCTTTTATTATTTGTAAGAAATTGAAATGTAAACTTATATACATATATAAATTGTCTTGTAATTGGGATCTCTCCTGTTAGACAATAAACTGATTTTTTTTTTTTTTTTTTTTCACGAACCAACTGTTTGGGAACTCGTGAATAGGTCTGTGCAAGATAGAAGCAATCAACATCTTTATGGCGTCCCATACAAAAAAAAGGTCGGATAATATCCTGCTTTTCACAAATCACATTATCAAAAATGAAAACAGAATTTGGTTTGGCATCAGAGGGTTGCACAATGTCTGCATTATTACTGAATGTAAAGAAACCCAATCCTTTTATTGGTGCTAACACATTGCGCAAGTATTCATATTTCGGTTGATTCAACGACTTTGAATAGAGATAAACGTTTGCAAATCGCAATCCTTGTGGATGTGTCAATAAAGATATCATGGCCTTTGTCTTTCCGCAATTTGATGGACCGATGATTAGCGAGCGAACAGATGATGGAAGTAGTGGGCCATGTCTCAATGAGTTCGCCCCATTTAATCCAAATTATCCAAATTATCTACTGCAAACTCTTCTTTTTGCTTGACAATGTGCATTGTTTGACGGTTCGACACTTATTAATGCAAGATGTGTGAGATATGTTTCATTTAAATGTCTACCACCACACGGAGCAGACGTAAAAGCAACAGATCGAATAATTAAAAAAAAGGTCGAGGATTTGTAAATTCTTTAATAAATAAATTGCCGTTTGAATTGCATCTGCCTGGAGGATATCAATATTGTGGACCTGGAACCAAATTGCAAACACGATTGGCACGCAACGATCTAGGCATCAATGAATTGAATAGGGCCTGTAAAACACACGACATTGAATATTCGGAGAATCTCGACGATATTGAAGCTAGACACAAAGCGGACAAACAGCTTGAATACAGTGCTTGGGATAGGGTCAAATCGAAGGATGCAAGCATTCGTGAGAGAGCAGCCGCTCTACTCGTCACCAACATAATGATGGCAAAAAGGCGTTTGGGTTTGGGTTGTGATGTGAACAATATCAAACAACGAAGGAGAAAAAATAAATCATCGAAGAAAAATGGGCGAAATAAAATCAGAAAAGTAGCATTCGGAGCAGGAATTGTACGAAAATTTCGTGATGAATTACATAAAGCTGGAGGTAATCAATTCGTGACAAACAACAGAAAAATGGCCACAACAATGGCATTGAAAGCAGCACGTAAATATTTAAAAGCAGCAGGCGGACACCTCGCATAATACCTATTCCGAAAGTTGGTGGAATTTTACCATTGATACCAATTTTTGCCGGATTGTCTGCATTGGGTAGTTTGGCCGGTGCTGCTGCAGGTATAAGCAGAGCTATAAATCCGGCAATTGCGAGCAGAAATGATCTGAAAGAGGTAAAACATCATAACAGAAGGATGGAGGCGATAACTTTGGGAAAAAAGGGTAGTGGCATATTCTTGAAACATATCGCAAAGGCCTCGGCATCTATATCAAACCGTATACATAAAAAAACTAATTGATGCCCTACCTCTTAAACCACGTTATGCCAAACAATTGAAAGTTCCACATTTTCGTGGTGTGTTCATGCGTGATAATTTGCCCACCTCAGGACCACATAATCATGAAACAGCCATCATTAATGTGGATAGAATCAGCGGTCGAGGAACACATTGGGTGGCATACAGGAAAATTGGAAGAATTGCAACATATTTCGACAGTTTTGGAGATTAACCCCCACCAGTGGAGTTGGTCCATTACTTCCGAAATGGTACACATGCAGTCGAAAAAATTATGTATAATTATGAACGTCAGCAGAAATACAATACAGTTGTGTGTGAACACTTATGCTTGAAGTTTCTCTCTCTTCCAATCACCTGAAAATCTAAAATGGATTTCACGCCAGATATGGTTCGAGAGGCTATTAAGAGAATGGGGCATATCCTCATTGCATATTCAAGATTACGCAGCTTGAAAAAAATTAGTAAAGGTCAACTTGCAGATATGCCCAAAGAGGTCATGATTTCTTGTGCAGCTTATGAAATTGCATCGGTTTGGGAAATTTTTCCCAAATACCTTCAAGAATATAAATATTGCTATGAACATCATATGGACAATGCAAGTGTTGCAACATCAAATTCCAGTGATGTGAATGACGGGCCCATACCTCTAAAACTATTTTGCTGTTATTGCACCATCGATGATTGCAATATTGGCGCCAATAACAATCAAATTGAATTGGGACACACAATGCCGCCGAGGAAACGAAGAAAATCATATCACATGTGTTGTGAACAACATTAAAATGATTTGTTATCATATGAATGCAATCAGTCATGTCACAAAAGTTCGAGCTACAAGCTGTTGGATCCAGTGTCTTGAGTGCAGACTTCTACCCACCCATTGAGCTGGATAAGAATAGCCTTTGTAGATGGGTGCTTTTGGGATTCTATGGATACACACAATCCACAATGTCACGGAAACAAACAACTTGATCACTTTTTTCATTCCCGCAAATAAAGCCCTTACAGTCAGTTCTACACATGATATAAAAATACCAAGTGGTGCATATGAGATAGAAGAAATGAATGCAGTTATCCAACGAGAACTTGAATTGCAAGTATTTCATGACGGGAAACATGATGACACCACACTGGATGAATTGTTCAGCCTTCGAGCAAATAATGATACATTCAATTGTATGATGCAATCAAAGTATGTGGTGGACCTGAGACATAAAAACTCAATAGCATCCCTGTTGGGATTCGAGAAAAAAGAATTCAGCGTAAATCGCATACATGAATCTACATCTCCTGTGAATATTGTACCCGTGAGACTCATTCGATTGGATTGCAATATCATTTCAGGATCATACATAAATGACAAAGAGAGTCATATTATTTTTTCATTCGATGTCGATGTTGAGCCGGGCTTTAATATAACAAAAGAGCCAAACAACATTATTTATATGCCCATCAGCCCGGAAGGACGTCAGTTCATCGACAACATTACTCTGCGCACATTGGATCATCGAAATAATCTCATTGATTTCGGTAGTGTGGAAGAAATAGTTGTCATATTGGAATTGAAGAAATTGTTATAACGAATGTAATGGGTTTTTGCTACAACAAAAGACAAAACAGTGAATACGAAATAGTTTCACCAAACAAAGGTCGTCGTCCATCAAATATCGTCAAAAAGAAAAGCTTTGCCAAGAAGAAGGTCATTCCACAAGTGTTTTCTGAACGGCAAAGACATGCATTGTTAGCGAGAGATCTTAATTTTCTGAAATCTATTGGACTCAGAATTCGACAATAAAATGGTACTCGAAGCAAACAGTGACAAGTTGAATATTTTCAATGAACCAGTGGTCGATCATTCTCTCATAAGTTCACACAAGCATACCTATAAACCGTACGGATCGCCATTGTTCAAGAATTTAGATGAAATCCAAATTGCAATCAACAATCAAGATTTAATACTCGACATTGCCGACAGTTTCATTTATATTGAGGGAAAATTCAAACCAAATAAAGTGAACAAACTATGCTATCTTTCCAACAATGCTTTGGCATTTCTCTTCGATGAGATCCGCTATGGAATGGGTGGTGAGCAAGTTGCCGTTTTTCGAAAACCAGGCAATGAACCAGACAATGAAGAATATGGTTTCATTTGGTCAATCACACTCTCACATGCTTTTGACAACTGGATGGAGACTTTCCGACACAAAACAACACATCATTGATGGACCCATTGGAAAATTTCCTCTCAAATATTTGATGGGTTTTGCCGAGGATTATAAGAGCATTCTGAATGCAAAACAACGACTGATTTTGATTATAGCTCGCTCATTCAAGAATTCATATATTGGAGAAATTGATGCTACTTTGGAAATTACATAGATTGAATGGAAAATAAAACATGTTGTGCCCGATGACAAGCAGAAGCTCAAATTATTCAGTAGAATAAATGAGAGTGGTCTGAATTCAAAAATCAAGTTGGCTTATCGTATGTAGGATCTTTATGAATTACCCTCATTGCGTAGCACATCTTCAGACATATGGGCAATAAAAACAACCAACACTTTGGAAACACCTCGCTTCATAATTATTGGTTTTCAAAGTACGAACGCATCCGAAAACAGAACACTGGATGTGACAAAATTCATGAATGCAGTCATAAATAACACCCGAGTGTATTTGAGCTCCGAAGTCTACCCATATGAGCGTTGGAACCTGGACTTTGATAAAAAAGTATTCTATTCAGCTTACTATGCATATGAGGACTTTCAACGTAGTTATTATGACAAAGATATGAGTGAACCTCTTATGGACCTTGAAGCATTTCAACAGAATTCCCTGTTCATCATTAATTGTTCACATCAACCGAATGCTACAAAATCATCTACAGTGGATATCAAGCTGAAAACAGAAAAAATTAAATTTTCAGGCAACACCAAAGTCTATGCTCTCATTATACACGACACCTTCTTGACTTACAATGCATTGGATGGCTCTGTTCGTAATTCATATTGAGTAAAATTATATACATTTTTTTTACATTAATTATATCTATATCCCAGCAAACAATGAATCTCTGGCCGTCCTCTGGCCCAATGCATGATCGGTTGGCTACATGCTGGCAACGGCAAAGTTGCATCGGCAAAATGTCGGCCAAATGTATGGAATATTGTAATCGGATACCTTTAATATAGCCAGCAATGGACCAATACTATCAAAAGTGTATCTTTTGACCGACATCATCCAAATGATGGCCTGTTCCAAGTGTTATTGTAAGTTGAGAAAACATATATTTTTGACTTTGGACCAAAATAATAGAATAGTATTATTCTGCGTAATGTTTGTCGCATAAAACTAAAATTGTATTAGGTATTATGTCATAGAATACGTGTTGTTCGTGTTTTCTTAACAAACACACAAGAAGAATATATTAGCCTTTATGTAAAAAGATCATAACGGTCACTCGTTGCTTCCTCGAGTAAGGATGCCTTGAAAAAAAAGACTCTATTCAATTCTAAACCAAATATATCATGCACTACTGTTCCGCTGATTATGTGGCCTTGTGACCTGAGACTAAGGAGAGTATCAAACCAAATGACGCAGACGTCTTTGAACTGACTTTGACATTTGACACATTAACGAATTACCGCATTTTGTTTTCTGCCACAGACCTTGCGTTTTGCATATTATTAATAATTAATGAAAGTGTATGAGTGAAAGATGGATGTCGAATTCTCCCGATGAAATGAGGTAAGTCAATATATATTTATAATCAATTCTAGCGTCGCTTACATGAAAAAACCTTGATTCGTTTTTGGGGTTTATACCGTTCACCTGTATGACGAGTCATTCCGAAGATGATATGAAGTCAAAAATAAAATCAAGGCCAAATTCATTATATAAAGATTTTCAGACCAAACCACGGGAATATTCCCAATCAACAAAATCGACAAGAAAATATAGTACCTATCAGAAGATGATCTCCCAACTCTCTCTCTCCCATGATAAAAAACAACAGCAGAGTGATCCAGTTTGATAAGGAAACTGATGATGAATTGGACAACACCATCAAAATGAATGAATCGCATAATAGACAAAAACTTCCACCTCTACAGAATTCGTGCTGTAACTGCAAGAACACAGAATGTAATGTTCAGCAAGCCCATTTTTATATTGAGTTTTTGAGATTAGATATGTGAAGCATATATTTTATTCTTTTGCAGCTAAGCTGGATTCTGCAATAAGAAAAATTGATTTCCTAGCTCAAGATGTTGAATTTTTGTTACAAATAGTTCAGCGAAATGCTTTCAGTGAACATGTGGAGACCCCTGAAAATTTGATTTTACCAATAAATCAGGAGGGCGAATTGAAAGAATTCGATAGAAAATTGGGGTAAAAAAGAATTCATGAGCCTAAAGAATGTTCTAAAAATGATATTAGGTGAGTTGCAATCATTAGTATTCTTCACAGAGTAGTTCTATGGTTATCTCGATATGCAGAAATCGATACCCTTATGTAATTACTCACTTCTGTCTGTCTGTCCATCTGTCACAGTGCATATTTCTCAATAATTAAAAAGAAAAATATTTTCTTGACAATTATGAAAAAATAGGAATATTAGAACTTCATTTGAATCTTACTATAAGACTATAATGATTTCAAGTTTTGTGGTTTTCGAGAAAATAAAGTTATACTCGCACTTGACTAATTTGTTTTTCAGTTTGTCTTCGACAGAATCCACTCACAAGAAACGCCACAGAAGCAGAAGTTGCCGGAGTGGTAAAAATCTGGCTGAGAACCGCACCTGACCGACAAGGGGGCAGGAACAAAAGGAGAACAAAAACAGCAGAGGAAGGGGAGGATGGTACTCCTGCTCTTTGATACTCATGTGCTACTTGTTTAATTTTTTTTTACCCCAAAGAATTGTTTTTTACGTTGTTGCGAGTAACATTTTATTTAATATTTTTTATATTCTCAAACCAAAGAATTGTTTTTATGTTGTTTTATTTTATTTCATGTTATGTATTATGTATTTCATTAAAGTGTGTATAAACTATTAGATTTGCCTTATCTTCATAACGTTTTTTGCAATATCATATTTCTATAAACTCAAAATATGTTTTGCGAAACTCATAAAGTCATTTGGTTCGATTGTTCAAAGAAAAATTGTTTTTTTTTTAGAGAACTTTTTGTCATCCATTACATTTTGAAGAGATCGGCAGTCAGTAAATATTGTACATAATTCACACTGAACTAGTACCAACCCTCTGAGTAGGTAACATCCAGTATTTCTACTGGGCCATCAATGATTGCCACAGTTTTGCCTTCAAAGGCCCATCATTTGAAAGGCACCGTCAAACAGGCATTGGCCCTGATGATGGCCGGTGTCTCCTATTTTCACTGGCCCGCTTTAGGCTACAGGAATCTTACCGTTCTGGCCTGATCTGGCCAACATATTATGGGCCAGAATAATGCCGACCAAAATTGTTTGCTGGGATTGTATTCAATTATCAATTGTATACGTGTAATGGATCAATAAATGGATACATTCCTTAAAAAATATGTTTTATTCCAATTATAATTTATTTTCTGCTTGATGTCATCCGGTAGAAATGGTGAAAGGGTGGGGAGAAACTGTTCCAGACCACATTTGATCATCTCATCACAGAATTACTGCAAGTTCAAGGCTCCTTCATTGAATTTGTCGCATATTTCAGCACCAGCATTGTACTTTTCGTCTTCATCGAAGCAAACATTCAAATCATGGTTTGTGGCATGGTGGGCATCTTGACTCAAGGCATTCAAGTAGGAGTTCAATCTCCGATGGCTGTATTGATGTCCACGGCTTTCGTCCAACCTTGACTGGAGTAATGCATCCTAATATTGAAAACTGAAACGAAAAAAAGAATTGTTAATATATTCCAATGATATTAAAATAATTTTACTTACATGAAAAAAATGTGATGCTCCAAATATATTACTTCTACACTGAATGTTATTTTTTTTACTGGAGAAATATCTATATTCAACACGCAATTACATCACTATATCCTAACATAAGAACCGTATTATTATTCAATTAAGTTGAATTCTTTCAGAGGTCGGGTTCTTAAATCCCCTGATACTTGTGGACTCTGACCCAAATATGTGATTGTATATCTACCATCTGCAATATTTATAATATTCAAACTGTTTTGATCGAATTCCTTTAAAATACTTTTTGGCACCCACGATTTGTTTTTTTTTATCATCACGTAATATCATCAGAATAGATCTCCCATATCGAGTTATACAAATCGTCATTTTAATTATATTGATAGCTTTATTAAGCGGAAGCGATGATATTGGTCTTTGTTCGAAAATGACCACTTTCTCTTCCATGATTGATGAATTGATCCAGAACCGTCTTAAATCTCTTACTGATAAGCGACTGGAGGTCAAAGAGTGAAAGAAAGAAGTACTAGATACCTGGCAACAACAATGGGCAACCACAACCAAGGGAAAAATTTACATAAGGTAATCAGACAAGTGGGAACGGACCTGATCAACCTATCATGGAAGACGACCCACTGATAACAGGTCATGGCAACACACAGGCGTACTACCAAAGGTTTAAATTTAAGAGAAACCGATGGCACATGTCAATGCGGAACAGAAACAGAAGATACAGAGCACATTATAGAAAGATGTACATTAGAAGTCAGAACTAGGGCAAGAAATCAGCTAAGAAACGCACTGGAAAACAACGGAATGAACTACCCTCCAGACACAATGGACAGAGTAAAGCTGAGTAAGACAATGAACGCAGATATAAAGAGGTGGGGAGAAGAGATGATCTTAGACGATCCGAGATGACAAGCAGAACCAAAGAAGGAATCAGAAAGGAGAAAAGGGAGAGGAAGCAACAAATAGAGGAGCGAGAAATAGAGAAGAAAGAGACGCGAGAGGAGGAGGAGAGAGAGAGAGAGAGATGAAGAGAGGGAGAGACAAAGAGAAAAGAAGAAAAATTGTCTTCTTTTCCCGATAATTTTGGGAGTGTGGATATGGGACGAGTTCTCACAGCAGTGGCAAGCAGATAGACGGTAGATTAATGGCCTTATACTGAAAGCTGGGAAGGCCAGTCGCAAGGCAAATCACATTTTTCTGTCACTAGGTACAGCCGTTTGAAAGTTACTTTTTTCGGCGTACCTACATGTGATTGAGCTTGATGAAGTTTTCATTTGTGTTGGGTGTCGCTTCGGCCAGAGGTCTTCGGATCTCTGACTGGTGACTACCCCGTACTGAGGGGGGCCACAAGCCTGAAACCCGTATGCGGATTGTAAGGCGTGCCTGGCATGAATTAAACATAATCAAGTTCATCAGAAAGAAACATCTGCAATCAATTTTCATTCTCAATGGAAGTTTCCATAGATTTTCAAATGAATATCATTCAACGTTCTGCGTGGTATTTGCCAGGAAAATGGTTGTTTTTTGCTTTTGGTCTACCACTTGTTTCAATTTATATTGAATTCGTTGTGAAGAAGACTCCAAGTCCCTTGTTTTCTAATATTACACATCACATAGCTTCCTTGTTCGATATATATCCCTAGTCGGGCATACGGGCACTATTATCGGGATAGAATCTTATTGGGATAGAATCCTATTGAGATAGGGGAATACTATGGGGTGTTATTTTCTGTCACTAGGAACCGCCGGTTAAAAGTTACTTTTTCCGGCGTACCTACAGGTGATTGAGCTTGATGGAGTTTTCATTTGCGTTGGGTCTCGCTTCGGCTAGAGGTATTCGGATCTCTGACTGGTGACTACCTCGTACTGATGAGGGCCAAAAGCCTGAAATCGGTGTGCGGATTGTTAGGCGGACCTGGCATGAATTGAACATAGTCAAGTTTATCAATTTTGATTCCCAATGGAAGTTTGCATGGATTTCCAAAATAATATAATTCAACATTCTGCGTGGTATTTTCCAGGAAAGTAGTTGTTTTTTGGATGAGGTCTACCATTTGTTTGAATTCATATTGAATTCCTTGTGAAGAAGACTCCAAAGTCCCTTGTTTTCTAATAT
This sequence comes from Gonioctena quinquepunctata, assembly GCA_018342105.1. Lineage (NCBI taxonomy): Eukaryota > Metazoa > Arthropoda > Insecta > Coleoptera > Chrysomelidae > Gonioctena > Gonioctena quinquepunctata. The sequence continues at coordinate 30,942 of JAFIRS010003193.1, read as the reverse complement.
TACACTTCACATGGCTCCCTTTTATTTATATATACGCCTAGTCGGGCATACAGCCACTCCTATGCGGATTGTTAGGCATACCTGGCATAAAGAAAACACAATCAAGTTTATCAGAAATAAACATTTGTAATCAATTTTCAATGGAGATTTGCATGTATTTTCAAATGCATATATTTTCAAATGAATACGTTCTTCGTGGTATTTGCCAGGAGAATAGTTGGTTCTCGCTTATGGTCTACCACTTGTTTCAATTTATATTGAATTATTTGTGAAGAAGACTCCAAAGTCCCTTGTTTTCTAATTACACTTCACATAGCTTTTTTGTTTGTTATATACGCCTAGTCAGGTATACAGCCACCCCTATCGAGATAGAATCCTATTGAGATAGGGGAATACTATGGACTGTTTCTTTCTGTCACTAGGTACCAACGCCTGAAAGTCACTTTTTCCGGCGTACCTACAGGTGATTAAGTTCGATTAAGTTTCCATTTGTGATGGGTCTCGCTTCGGCCAGAGGTCTTCGGATCTCTGACTGGTGACTAATCCTTACTGATGAGGGCCAAGAGCCTGAAATCGGTATGCGGATTGTTAGGAGGCCCTAGCATTAATAGAATAGATTTCAAATGAATATCATTCAACGTTCTGCGTGGTATTTTCCAGGAAAGTTGTTGTTAAATATTGTAGAATGTAGACTGTAAATACTTGTTTTTTGGAATCAAATAGTAATTGAAACGTAAAGGAATTGATTTTCTTTCAAATATTTATTTCCTTGATTCCTATTTTTAAAATTGTTATTTATTTCCATGACAACTCATATCACTTATTTTACCAGAAACAAACAAATTGAAGTAAAGTACCTAACATACTGCCCGCCTAGAAAGGGCTAAAGAACTTTCAAAATAAGAAAAAAAAAAATATAGTCTTTGAATAGGTATTTAAAAATGTCATTCACTTTCTATTGGCAGAACACAAAGCTTAGTAACTGTTCGCTGAACTTCATTGCCATTAGATAGTCTAATTGTTGCCACACGAACAACACTGTCTATGCCAGGGTGGATACTAATTACTCGTCCCATCTTCCACTTCAGGGGAGTTTGATTTTCTTCTTTTAGTAGTACCAAACTGCCAATTTTCAGTAGAGTTGCGACATTTGATCTCCATTTCATCCTTTCTTGTAATTCGGAAATATACTCCAGATGCCATCTATTCCAGAAGTGCTGGAAGACTTGCTGCATCTTTTGATATTTGTTCAGTCGAGATTCTTTGATGTCAAGCAGAGGTTGATTGGGAACAGCTGTCATTGTTTTCCCGATCAAAAAATGGGCTGGTGTCAAGGGTTCAAAATCGGCTGGGTCTGACGATAGTGGCGTCAAGGGTCTTGAATTAATTATGCATTCAATCTGAGTTAGTACTGTAAGAAGGTCTTCATAAGTCATTTGCAAATTACCGACAACTCGCTTCAAATGATATTTTATTCTTTTTTCACCCGCTTCCCATAAACCACCAAAATTGGGTGACCTAGCTGGTATAAAATGCCATGAAATATTGTCTTTTGACAAAGTATTCGTTATTGCAACGAAAGAAGACCGAAGAAAGGAATAAAATTCCTCCAATTGTGTATTAGCTCCAATGAAAGTAGAGCCATTATCTGAAAAAAGCTGACTAGGTTTACCTCTTCTAGCTATAAAACGTCTAAGTGTTGCCAAAAATGCTTCTGATGATAAATCGGTAACGAGATCTATATGCATTGCTTCAGTGGACATACATATAAATATACATATATAAGCTTTTATCATCCTTGCCCCTCTTAATTTCCTATCTTTAATTGAAATGGGACCAGCGTAGTCAATACCTACACTAGAAAAAGGGGAATTTTGTGTAACACGAATTTTTGGCAAGTTACCCATTAAATATTGTTCCAGGACTGGTTTCGCTCGAAAGCAAGTCACACAACTACGAGTTATTTTTCTCGAAGTACTCCGACCACATAGTGGCCAATATCTTTCTCTTATAGAGAACAACAATTGTTGGGGACCACAATGTAAAAGCCTTTTATGCTCATCTGATAATATAAGACTAGTTAATTTATGTTTTGGAGATAAAATAATTGGATGCTTTTTAGCAAAATTATATACAGAGTTGTGTAGTCTGCCTCCTACTCTTATAATAGACTCATCGTCAAGAAATGGATTCAGAAATAAAAGTTGACTTTTTTTATCAATAGGTTTATTATGACAGAGTTTATCATATTCCAATGGAAAACTTTGACTTGGCTGATTTTGATCAACACATTCAATGCATTTTTCAATTCAAACATTGTCAATGTTCCATTCTGACGTTCGTTTTTTAACTTTCCCGAGTTGGAAATATATCGTATACAATAAGCTATGACTCTTTGTAATTTTATCATTGAAGAAAAAGAATAAAAAATATTGAAATTCAAATTGTTGATTGAAATGGCAGACAAGAGTCGTTTTTCCGGTAAATTTTCCAAATGATATTCTTTAATTGATGAGGAATTCCAATGAGACTCGTCATCCAAAAGCCATGAAGGCCCCTGCCACCATAGTTTTGATTCTAGAATAGCCTTAGCTTGCATACCTCGAGAAATTATATCGGCAGGATTATCGGCAGATCTTACATGATGCCAATCACTTGGATCAGTTATTATTTGAATTTCACCAATCCTATTTGCTACAAAAGTTTTCCAATTTCTAGCAACCTAATGTTATCGTGGAATCACACCAAAAATATTTTCTTGAAATATTTAAACTTAGAGTGTTGCAAACCGTTTTAACAAGACGTGCAAGTAAGGTTGCACCACAAAGTTCTAACCGCGGTAACGATACTTGTTTCAATGGTGCAACTCTAGATTTAGCGCATAGTAATCTAGATGTGTAATAGCCTGTTTTATTTTGGGATCGTATATAAATGCATGCCCCATAAGAAAATTCTGAGGCATCGCAGAAACCATGAAGTTCGACAGAAATTGAATCAACATCACGGATGAATTTTGGAATTTTCAATTGATTGAGGATATCTAGATCTTTTTTGAATTTCAGCCATTGTGTATATATTTTTTGTGGAACAGGTTCATCCCAAGTGATTTCCGCTTGCCATAACTGTTGAAGAATTAATTTAGCTCCTATAATTATTGGACCTAATAGACCCAAAGGGTCGAAAATTTGTGACGTAATTGAAAGTATTGACCTTTTTGTGACGATTCCCTTTGAAATATTACTGATAGAATATTGATTAATGTCTGCACTAGCATTCCACAGTACTCCTAGAGTTTTATTATTTTCTTCTGGCCCTAATTGAATAATATTCATATTCGTATCGGTTATTTCAAATTGATCACTAATTTCTGGTCTATTAGTTAGCCATTTCCGTAAATGAAAACCAGCTGAAGACATAATTACAGAAACTTCTCTTTGAATGGAAATCATCTCATCAACTGAGTCTGAACTAGTCAATAAATCATCCATATAGAAATCGTTTTTGATCACCCGTGCCGCGCTAGAGAATTGCACTTTATTTTCTTCTGCCAACTGAAACAATGTTCTAACAGCTAAATATGGCGCTGAAGCAGTACCATAGGTTACTGTATTGAGTTCATAGCATTTCAGAGGTTCAGAAGAATCTTCCCTCCATAAAATTCATTGTAATTTTCGCTGATCTTTATGGATGAGTATTTGTCGATACATTTTTGAAATGTCTGCATTGATAACAATTGAATGCTTTCTGAATCTGAGCAAAATTGAAAATAGATCTGACTGAATTGTAGGGCCACTGAACTGTATATTGTTGAGTGATACGCCACTGTCTGACTTAGCACTCGCATCAAAAACGACCCTTACCTTCGTAGTTGAACTTGATTCTTCAACAATAGCATGATGTGGAAATTGTTTCATTGGAATATTCTTCATCAACTAGGGTAATGTGACCCAATTCCTCGTACTCGCGCATAAAAGAAACATATTCCACTTTCAATTGTTCGTTTTTATTGAGTTTTCGTTCAGTTGCCAAAAATCTATCCAAAGCCATCTTTCGCGAATCACCCAGAAGTCTAGTATCATCTTTTATCGGCATTTTAACAATAAAACGACCATCTACATCGCGACTAAAATTGGTCATGAAATGTGATTCACAAAATCGTTCAGACTTCGTAAGGATTTTTTCAGAATTATTACATTCTTCTAGTTGCCAGAACTTGTTCAAATTGTCATTTATCGCATTCTCAAGATGCATATTGAAACATACCATAGAAGTATTGATTCGAGAAGGAAGATTCAAATTTCCTGATACTATCCAACCGAGTGAAGTTTTTTGAAGAATGGGTTGACCACTACCTGAAAGAATCTGACCGACACTAAGCGAATCCCAAAAAATATTAGCGCCCAGTAACATATCGATTTTGTTAGGTTTATTGAATTCTGGGTCAGCCAATTATATATTCGGAGGGATTTTTAAATTACTAATGTTGATGAATATATTTGGTAAATGTTCGGTTATTTTTGGTAGTATAAAACAGGAAAAACTAGATTTGAATTGACTGTTACGAGATTTGATTTCAACTAATACTTGATTGTGAATATAAGCTAAAGATTGACCTACCCCTCTAATAGCCAAATTAGTTGGGGATCTTTTCAAGTTCAGTCTTTGACATAGCTCCTCAGTTATGAAGGAACTCTGTGAACCATTGTCAAGAAGTACTCGTGCCAACTGTAACTGTCCCTTATGATCTTCAATTCTAACCACAGCCGTGGAAAGCAATACTTGATTATCAACAAAATTATTGAACACATGAGAAGTCACCGTTGGATTTTCAGTTGTAGCTTGGCACTGATTCCCAGAATATTCTCCTTCTGTTGGATTGTTATTTTCATTATTTTCAATGTGAACCAAACTATTGTGTTTGCGATTACATTGTTTACAACGAGAATATGTACAGTTAGGTGCAAAATGCCCTGGTCTAAGACAATTGATACACAGCTTTTTATTTTTTATTCCTGTAATTCTGGAGGGAATAGAAAGTTTCAATAATTCACCACAATAATAGATAATGTGTTCCCCTTACAGAAATAGCATTTTGGTTTATTGACACTAACATGGGTGTGAGATTTTGATAGAGATTTTTTCGCATTTCCCATTTTAATTGAATCCTTTTGATTATATTCTAATTTTTCAAGAAGTTCGCATCTATTTTTCAAAAATAAATTCATGTCTTTCATAGATGGAAGAGTACCTTGAAAATCAAATGATTCCCATTCTCTACGAGTAGTTAGATCGAATTTGGAAGCAATTATATAGATAATTATAGTATCCCATGTGTCAACCGGTACCTGTAAATTTTTTAATGATCGCAGATTTTTTGTCACATTGTCATATAATTTCCGTAGATCGAAATGGCATTCCGTTTGTATGGCAGGAAAATCAAAAATAGCTTTAATATGGTTGAAGATAATCAAAGACTTGTTTTCGAAACGATCAGTGAGAATTTGCCAAGCAATCTGATAGTTCGATGAAGTTACTTCTAAAGATTGTATGACTTCGCTGGCCTCATTTTGTAAAGATGATTTCAAATAATAGAATTTCTCTATATCATTCATAGATTTGTTGTTGTGCACTAAAGCAGTGAACGCATCTCGAAACTCAAGCCATTTACCATATGATCCACTAAAAGATGGCAAACGTATAGGAGGATATTTTACTTTATGTAAATCAGACTGGTCACTACTATTAGTATTACTATTATTCGAATCACTGCTCAAACGAATTTGATTTTGAACAATACTCTGTTGATCCTCATTGGCATTAGCTACATTCGATTGAGTATTTGAAAAAGTTATGCTAGTATTGCTTATTTTGTTATCATGATATGAAGTGATAATTGATCTAGCTTTACTTATAGATGCATAATAACATATTTCAAACTCCTCACGTAGATCTCCTTCCTTTTGATTATCTTCTTCACCTAGATTGATCTCTATTTGTGATTGCAACTCATCAAATAACTTGAAAATAGGCTCAATTGTTTCTAATCTTTTCTGTAATTGATAAATGTTCTCTTCATTTAATTGTTGATTATCGATTGATGATAGAAATGTTTTGAATCGTGTCGGAGAACCTCTAAATTGACCTCTTTTTATTCTCATTTCGGAAATTTCCATTTTGAGAATGTTAACTAATGATCTGACTGATAATGAAAAATTCAACTATGATTCCTGGACTATGGCAAATATCCAAGAACTACAACTGTCAATAGAAATTGTTGAAATATCAAAATAGCTGGAATGTATTATGAATGTTATGTTTTGTTTACTTGTCAATAAAATAATTAGTCTTGAATCACTGTGACAAAAGTTTTATTTAAACCATAATATTTTGCATTCTGTTCTATACAAAGTCTAAAAGGTTATGGGCCCAGTTCGTTCATAATTGAACAGAGTGTGTTGGTGAAAGATAAAATGGAATTCAAGACACAAGTCGAAAAACTCGACGGCGCTGCAAATTGGGCGAGGTGGAAAAGGCAGATTAGTTTGTTACTTCGTCATCATGATGTGCAAGGGATAGTTACAGGGGAGAAAACTGCACCTATTCCAATTCGACGTGAAAACAGCGTTTTTATATGGTGAGTTGCAAGAGGAAGTTTATATGAAACAACCAGATGGTTATAGTGATATGATACAGGGCGTGTTTGCAAACTAAATCGAAGCTTATATGGTTTGAAGCAGGCTCCGAGATGCTGGAACAATAGGTTTGTCGATTTCATGCGATTTCATATGAAATGTAGTACAGCCGATCCATGCTTGTTCGTCCACCTCATAGATCATAAAAAAATTCTAGTCGCCCTGTATGTGGATGATGGACTGATAGCAGCAAGTGCCAATTCTGATGTTTTGACATTTGTCAAGAATTTGGAACGTGAATTCAAAGTAACAGTCGGGCCTTTGGATTTTTATCTTGGAATGCAAATAATACGATTAGAAGATGGTTCATTATTTCTCAATCAGAATGCCTACGCCAGAAAGATTTTGAAGAAGTATAGGATGTCAGAATGCAATGCTGTAACAACTCCATGCGAAGGGATGAGCAACAAAGATCATGAAGAAGCATTATTAGATGATGAAGTGCCATATCGTCAAGCTGTGGGTAGCTTGATGTATCTGATGATGGCAACACGTCCAGATATTTCCTATGCAGTGAGCGTGGTAGCAGAATCTTTAGAAAAGCCATCAGTAACAAATTGGAAGGCTGTCAAACGAATTTTAAAGTATTTGAAAGGAACCCTAGACTATGGATTATTGTACAGAGCCGAGTTCAAACTCAAAGAACTCGAGGCATATTGTGACGCAGATTATGGAGGAGATTTGAATACAAGACGTTCGAGAACAGGTATAGTTTGCAAGTACTCGGCTGGAGCGATAACATGGGCTAGCCAGAAACAAAAGAGTGTTGTATTATCAACAACTGAAGCGGAATATGTTGCCGCAAGTGAAGGTACCAAAGAAGTTATTTGGCTCATACGCTTGTTGAATGAATTTGCCCAACATAGTGTAACGTAAATAAACTTAACTTGGTTTTACTAATTTATTTCACACTTAAATTTACAACTAATTCATATTACTAACTACGCCACTGTATCGCTCGACGTTATCGGCTGCTGAGACTGAGACTCCCTCTTGAGTGCTGCCTATTTATCTCCACTACAGAATTCTCGACCTTTCCAATTCTGGCGGTTGGAAACCAGCATGTTCCAGTTGCTTCCAATATTGACCGTTGTTATCCGCGGCGGCGCGATTGGATTGTTCTCGAATATCTCCGGGGATGACATCATCGTTGTCGATGGCAACGTCTGAGGCGACAGGTCCGGCCTAGGTTCGTTACATTGCCCCCTTCTTAAAGACATTTCGTCCCGAAATGTCATCCTTGGAGTGTGACGATATCTGCATGACTCCCCATATCTGCACCGTGAAGTTCGATGGAAGTAACACTGCACGGTCTTCATGATCGGTCGTGGAAGAGGGTTACAGCAAACCAAAATCTTGACGCCGCTGGATCTGAATATCGCCTCCAGCATACTTCTTATGACTCTCCAGTCCAACCCATCAATACCACAGGACAATTTTGGAATTGCTAGATCCACCAGATTCTGGTCCACCATAGTATCTCTTAGCTTGGTGAGACTCTTCCAGACATCTTCATAGGACGGTTTATCTTGGGAATGCCTCTTGGTAACTAGGTAGTAGATGTTTCTCTGGCCTTTCTACAACTGTAGTACCCCACCAACTTCTGGATTCTGCTCCCGCAGTGTTTGGAGTTGACCAAATTTCTTGAAAACACTACGGCGATGCCCTGGACATTCGAAGATCTTCTGCCACACAGTGCGCTAGTGCGTAGTCAGCAGGCACCTCGAAAAGGTCTCGTGACTCCTTTCTAGTAACCCCATGTAGAACTTTCTGCCCGTTTGAATACAAGGACATAAACTTCTCGAACATCATATCATCCTCCGGTGGCTTGAGGGTGCGAACTTGGTCATGGTTTCTAGCGTAAGGGGCCAACCTGTTGAAATGGACGACCCTTGGTTTCCCTCGGGATGGCTTATGGATTCGGTACACAAGGTCGTTTATCCTTTTCACGATTTTATACGGGCATTCCCACGAGTTCCGCAACTTTGGTGATAGTCCACGACGACGTTTGGGGTTGTACAGCCAAACCAGGTCATCAACCTTAAACCCTCCAGCGTCGGCCTTGATGTCATAGGTCTTCTTCATTTTATCGCTGGCACTCTGGATGTTCAACCGGACTCGTTCGTGGATGTCGTCCATTCTCTGCCGAAGTTTGCTGACGTAGTCCTCTCCCGCAGTGTCTTGTCCTGGCGGTATCCCAAACTTCAGGTCACAAGGCAGTCGCAGTTCTCGGCCCATTATAATACTAGCAGGAGTTTGACCTGGTGACTCGTGTACTGCGGATTGATAGGCCATCAGGAACAAATGAAGATACTGGTCCCAGTCTCTTTGATGGTCAGAGACAACCTTGGACAAGTGGCGGTTGATCGTTCTGTTCATCCGTTCCACCATTCCATCGGACTGCGGATGTAGGGCCGTGGTTTTTGTCTTGCGGATGTTCAGCAGTAAACATATTTCTTGGAACAGGTTGGATTCGAAATTTCTGCCTTGATCCGAGTGCAGCTCCATTGGAATACCAAATCGACATATCCACTCTTTCACCAAGACGTCGGCGACGGTGATGGCTTCCTGGTTGGGCAGGGCATAGGCTTCCGCCCACTTACTGAAGTAGTCCATTACCACAAGGATGTATTTATTCCCGTGGTCGGATACGGGAAACGGGCCGGCGATGTCAATGGCGATTCTCTCGAATGGGCTGCCTACGTTGTACTGACGCATCGGGGCCTTGGGTCGTATTCGAGGTCCATTGCTAGCAGCGCATACAGCGCACTTTCTGCACCAGTCCTGGACGTCAGCTTGACAATTGGTCCAGTAAAACCGTTGCCTCACTTTCTGCAGGGTCTTCGTCACTCCCAGATGTCCTCCAGCGACTCCATCATGGATTTCCCGCAGCACTTCCTCTCTTCTGTTCCTGGGAACAATTATTTGGCGTCTGTCTTCCCCACCAATATCGGCCTCCAACACACGTTTTAGGATCCCATTGTCCAGAATAAGAGAGTTCCATTGTGCCCAATAGGACTTAACAGCCGGCGAGTAACCTGCGATTTCCTGCCATGATGGTCTTCGATTGCCCTCCTTCCAGCTGACGACTAAGCCAAGGTCGGGGTCTTTCTCTTGGTCTTTCTGGATCTTGCTGTCGTTCCAGTTGTCATCCATTGCCGCGGTTCTACAAAGTGTTGCTTCTTTCTCTTCTGCTCGTCGGCAATGTGAGCAATCATCTGGACATGGTCTTCGCGACAAGGCATCTGCATTCTTATGGCTAGTTCGGGCTCGATGTTCGATCTCGAAATCGAATTCTTGGAGTCTCTCCCTTTACAACAGCTAACAGCTCTCGCCTGGTGACACAGTAATTGCGCTCTGGTTTGCTAAGCGTCTTGCTGAAATAACCAATGACCTTCTCCTGTCCCTCCTGGATCTGAGATAGAACAGCTCCAAGTCCCACGTTGCTGGCGTCCGTATCCAAAATGAATTTCCCTTTGGGTAGGGGATAGCTCAGTATAGGTGCGTTGATCAAAGCTCCTTTCAGCTTCCGTGAGCCTGGTCAGTGGTTTAGCGATGTTGGCGAATCCCAGCACATATCTGCGATAGTATGTGCATAAACCAAGGAAACTTCGAAGTTGGTGAATGTCTTTTGGGATGGGCCAATCCTTAACAGCTTTGATCTTCTGGTCATCCACTGCTACTCCTTCCCCAGAGATAACGTGGCCGAGGTATCGTACTTCTTTTTGGAACAGATGGCATTTCTTAGGGCTCAGCTTCAATCCAAAGTTCCTCAGTCGCAGGAATACTTCCTCCAAGTTTTTCACGTGGTCCTCGAACGATCTGCCGACCACAATAATGTCGTCGAGATACACTAGACACGTGTTCCATGAGAGTCCCTTCAGCACTGTCTCCATCAATCTTTCGAATGTGGCGGGAGCATTACAGAGCCCGAATGGCATAACGGTGAACTGCCACAATCCTGAGCCGATGGTAGAAGCAGTCTTTTCTCGATCTTCCTGAGCGAGTTCTACTTGCCAGTATCCACTCTTCAGATCAAGGGTCGAGAAAATCGTGGAACCAGCCAACGTGTCTAGGGTGTCATCTATTCTCGGGAGAGGGTAACTGTCCTTCTTCGTGACATTATTAAGTTGGCGATAGTCTACACAAAAGCGTGTCGATCCATCCTTTTCCTTCACCAGTACGACTGGAGAGGACCAGGGACTGTCAGATGGTTCGATAACTCCTTCTTTTCCCATATCGCTGACTATTTTGTCAGCCTCTTCCTTCTTGGCAAGAGGAAGTCTTCTTGCTGATTGCCGGATCGGTCGGGCACCCCCAGTATCAATCTTGTGCTGGACCACATTAGTTCGACCCCCTTTTCCTTGTCCGGTATCGAAGATGTCTTGGTACTTTTTGACTAAATCTCTTAGTTTGGGCTGTTGAGCTGGTTTTATGTCTTTGGAAGAGATGGCAACTAATTTTTCTAGTTCTGTGGGCAAGTTGTTGGGTTGGCTAATCGTACCTCGTACGCCCCGGATCACAGATGAAACTGACGAGCAGTGCCCTAAAATTGTTCCTTTCTTTAAGGTCACTGGAAAGTAATTGACATTCATGACCCTTACCGGTACAAATTTTTCAGCACGTAACAGGGTTTTCCCTAGGGCAATCCCTCGTCCAATTTTCTCATCTTGAAGTTTGGGCTCGAACATCACCACGTCTCCACTGCTCGTACTCCCGTCCAGGCGAGCCTCCAGGATGGTTTCAGCCCTCTCAGGTACGCTTACATCTTCAGCCAACAGCACACGGATCAACTCTTCACTTCTCCCATGAAGTACCAGCTCTTCTCCATTGACACGTAGGACGCCGTCTTTGTAATCCAATTCAAACCCTCTGGAATTCATGATGTCCATTCCGATGATTGCATCGTCTTCGATGTCCGCTACAAGTGCCTGATGTTTCACTTTAGTGCATCCCAAAATTATTCCAATCGGTAGCTCGCCATATACAGTAGCTGGCTCCCCTGTTGCTGTGCGTAGCTTCCAAGTTGTCGGTTCAATTCGTTCCGGTGTTCTGGCAAAGGAAGGCCCGAGAATTGTCCTAGTCGCACCTGTATCTAGCAGCATGGTGCAAGGCTCGTTATTGATGAGACCGTCTACGAAAACACATCTGTTCTGTCGTTGCAGGATAGCGACATATGCGTTGTTAACCGGGGCTTGCTGGACACAGGCCGACGATTGCCCCTTCTCGTCGACCTTCTTTAGTTTTCCTGCATTGGAGTCGTGTTTTCGAATGTTGGACATTTGCTACGCACATGTCCAATTTTGCCACAATTCCAGCATCTTATCTGTCTTTTCTCAGGCAAAACTTCCTTCATCACTTTTCTTATGGCAGCTTCCAAGTCAGCATGCTCCTGTGAGTCTTCTCCAATACTTCGAACTTTACTTTGGTTTTTGCAGGATTGTTTTGCTGCCTCAAATTCCAAAGCGCGTGCCAGTGTGTCTATGAGATGTGTTGGACGAGCTAGTGTCAACGCTCGTCTGGTTTCTTGGTCACGGAGTCCATCCAAGTATGCCTGAACCGCTAATCGCTCCATTACATTTTCGGTGTGGCTGGATATGCAAGACGAACCAAGCGTGCAATGTCAGCTTCGAATTCTTGTAAAGATTCGCCCGATTTCTGGCAGCGATTTTTCAGTTGGGAGTGGTATACGTGTTCCAAATGGGCCTGGCCATATCGTAATTCTAGATGTTTAATCAGTTGATCATAGTCCTCCTGTTCTTGGGTGGTAAGAGTTTGTAGAATATTCGTCGCTTCTCCACGTAATGCAAGTGTTAGTGCTATAGCTCTTTCCCCTGCATTCCATCCATTTGCTTTGGCCGCTGCTTCAACTGTCGGCGGTAATTTTCCCATGGAGTTTTTCCGTCGAATTGAGGCGGCTTCATGGAAAGCTTCCCTATTTCAGAAATGACCTTGACATCTTGTATACCCTCTTGAACTTCATCCAAGTTCAAACTCATTGCATTTTTGTTAACCATCTCTGTGGAGGGCGCACTATCAATTCGTTTTTCCAGCTTACTGATCGTTTCCTTCATCTTGTCCATCTCTGCCTCAACGGTTCCTATTCTTTTTTCTAGACGATTCGCCACACCACAGAGTTTTTTTTAGGCCTTCTGTTTTCTAGGAGCTTATCTTCCAGGCTTCTTGAATTTTCTTGAAGCTTCTCCTCCAGATTTATAGAATTTTCTTGAAGCTTCTCTTCCAGGCTTCTTGAATTTTCTTGAAGCTTCTCTTCCAGATTTCTAGAATTTTGTTGCAGTTCTTCTTCCAAGGATTTAGTAGTTTCTTCGAGTTTATTCATTACCAAACTTAAATCACCTCCGGAAACTTCGAATAAAAATGTTCTTGTATAAGTCCTTCTGCAAGTCTTTCCTGGAGTACTTGCTTTTTACCCGTTGTTTCCAGTTCCCTTTCCTCCAATCCTTGTTTCAATTCCGCTACCTTCAAATCCGCAAGGCGCACTTTTCTTGAACACATTTTGTCTTTGACGAGGTATCAGTCTGTTTCACACGAAAAGTTTATCAGTTTGTTAAAAATTCACTTCGCGAATTCTTTTCCACGGGCCACCAGTCTATTGTCTGTTTCACGCGAACAGTGTATCAGTTTATATTCCCACGCACAATTGTCCACTTCGCGAAAACAGGGTCACTGTCTATTTTGGACGTAAAAAAAGGTCTATCAATTTATTTTTCTGACTATCCACTCCACGATCACGTATTTATTTTCAAAATCTCGCTTCCGACACCAATTGTAACGTAAATAAACTTAACTTGGTTTTACTAATTTATTTCACACTTAAATTTACAACTAATTCATATTACTAACTACGCCACTGTATCGCTCGACGTTATCGGCTGCTGAGACTGAGACTCCCTCTTGAGTGCTGCCTATTTATCTCCGTTACAGAATTCTCGACCTTTCCAATTCTGGCGGTTGGAAACCAGCATGTTCCAGTTGCTTCCAATATTGACCGTTGTTATCCGCGGCGGCGCGATTGGATTGTTCTCGAATATCTCTGGGGATGACATCATCGTTGTCGATGGCAACGTCTGAGGCGACAGGTCCGGCCTAGGTTCGTTACAATAGTGAGTATATACCCACTCTCCGAGTCGACAACGCAAGTGCCATCAAACTCGCAGAGAACCCGGAATTTCACAAACGTTCAAAGCACATCGAGATGAGATATCACTTTGTTCGTGAAAAATACCAGGAGGGCGTCATCAAAATTGAACACATAGATGGACAGAAACAAATTGCCGATATTATGACGAAACCTTTGCCTCGTATACGTTTCGAAATACTGAGGAATTTATTAGGAGTCATTCGACTAGAAGAAGAAGAATGAAGGAGGTTACACCAGTTATTTTTAGAGGAAGTGTTGAAATATCAAAATAGCTGGAATGTATTATGAATGTTATGTTTTGTTTACTTGTCAATAAAATAATTAGTCTTGAATCACTGTCACAAAAGTTTTATTTAAACCATAATATTTTGCATTTTGTTCTATACAAAGTCAGATGAAATCGAAGATTGTCAGTAATATGATGAAAAATTCAACTATATTTCCTGGACTACAATAGCGATATCCCAGAAATACAACTGTCAATAGAACTGTCAAATGAATTCGAGGATTGTCAGCAATCTTGCAATCCACTCAAAACCTAATAGTACCACTCATCAGAACACATAAATAGTTCACTAGCAAAATAATCTTCGAATATAGAAATTGAACGGACTCACAGAATCTCTTGACTTCGGTATTCCTCTCCGATTCACTTCCCAAAGCTGGAGACTTCTTAACTTCAATAGATATTCGTGCGATGGAGGACCATGTTAAATATTGTAGAATGTGGACTGTAAATACTTCTTTTTTGAAATCAAATTGTAATTAAAACTCAAAGGAATTGATTTTCTTTCAAATATTTATTTCCTTGATTCCTATTTTTTAAATTGTTATTTATTTCTATGACAACTCATATCACTCCTTTTACCAGAAACAAACAAATTGAACTAAAGTACCTAACAGTAGTTGTTTTTCGCTTGTTGTCTACCACTTGTTTCTAATTATATTGAATTCGTTGTGAAGACTCCAAAGGCCCTGGTTTTCTAATATTACACTTCACATGGCTTTCTTGTTTGTTATATACGGCTAGTCGGGCAAACAGCCACTCCTATCGAGATATAATCCTATTGAGATATGGTAATACTATGGAGTGTTTTTCTGTCACTAGGTACCGCCGGTTTAAAGTCACTTTTTCCGGCATACAATCCTATTGAGATAGGGCAATACTATTGACTGTTTATTTCTGTCACTACGTACCACTGGTTAAAAGTTACTTTTCCGGCGTATCTACAGGTGATTAAGCTTGATGAAGTTTTCATTTGTGTTGGGCCTCGCTCCGGCCGAAGGTCTTTGGATCTCTTACTGGTGACTACTCCGTACTGATGGGGGTCAAAAGCCTGAAACCGGTATGCGGATTGTTAGGCGGATTTGGCATAAATTAAACATAATCAAGTTTTTCACAAAGAAACATTTGCAATCAATTTTTATTTTCAATTGAAGTTTGCATATATTTTCAAATGAATATCATTCAACGTTCTGCGTACTATTTGCCAGGAAAGTAGTTGTTTTTTGCTTGAGGTCTACCACTTGTTTGAATTCATATTGAATTCCTTGTGAAGAAGACTCCAAAGTCCCTTGTTTTCTAATTACATTTCACATGGCTCTCTTGTTTGTTATATACGCCTAGTCGGGCATGCAGCCACTCTTATCAAGATAGAATCCTATTGAGATATAATCCTATTGAAATAGGGGAATACTATAGAGTGTTTCTTTCTGTCACTAGGTACTACTGGTTAGAAGTTACTTTTCCGGCGTAACTACAAGTGATTAAGCTTGATGAAGTTTTCATTTATGTTGGGTCTCGCTCCGGCCAGAGGTCTTCGGATCTCTGACTGGTGACTACTCCGTACTGATGGGGGTCAAAAGCCTGAAACCGGTATGCGGATTGTTAGGCAGACCTGGCATACATCAAACATAATCAAGCTTATCAGAAAGAAACATTTGCAATCAATTTTCATTTTCAATTGAAGTTGCATATATTTTCAAATGAATATCATTTAACGTTCTGCGTAGTATTTGTCAGGAAAGTAGTTGTTTTTTACTTGAGGTCTACCACTTGTTTCAATTTCCATTGAATTCGTTGTGAAGAAGACTCCAAAGTCCCTTGTTTTTGAATTACACTTCACATGACTTTCTTGTTTGTTATATACGCCTAGGCGGGCACACAGCCACTTCTATTGAGATAGGGAAATACTATGAAGTGTTTCTTTCTGTCAACCGGTACCGCCAGTTAAAAGTTACTTTTTCCAGCATACCTACAGCCCAGATAACACAGGATATCCTTTGGATATCCATTTCATGTCCAATTCTGGTCGGGATATCCCTGGATTTGAAATGGACATCCATAAGATATCCGTTGACGGATTTGAAATGGATATCCTTCAGGAGATATCATATGGATGGCCATAAGATATCCGGAGCAAATATGGATAGGTTTAAATTGCAAGATTGATTTTTATTGTGTCAATTTCTGAGTTTCTTTCATGCTCGTACATATGGATTAATTTTTTTGGAAAAATCTCATGTTTCGTTTTTCTACTTGATTTGAAATGGATATCCATCGACGGATTTGAAATAGATATCATTCAGAAGATATCCTAGGGATGGCCATGAGATATCCAAAGCAATCATGAATGAATTTAAACATTCTCGTAGATACACAAATTGTACCTTTTTAAAAATACGTTGTCGCGGGGACCCTCTGCGACCACAGAACAGATATAAATGTGTCTTCGACAGCCTGGCCATACTATACGCATAATTACTGGCGACGTCTGTCATTCTATTTTGTTGAGGAAGGTCATAGTCATAGCACTGAATCCAACCAAAAGTCGTGTTTTTTTTTCTATTTTCCTTCGTTTTCGATACCCTGTTGGTCTGGACATAATGGTTTTCATCTGTAGCAATTGATTGTTTCCAAAGGGAATTATATATTGGCCGAATACAGGTGAATATCAATTGGAATGGACATAACCTATAAACATCCATTATTTCCAATATTTGCTGTTTGAGTTTCGATATTTTCAGGAATGTTGAAAAGCACGTCGTTACATTTGCCACAATACACGAGTTTTTCAAATGTCACAGTGCCCAGATCAGAAATGGTGTGAATGCCTACAACAGTGGACATGTGATGAAGATGATTCATCAGTAGATTCGAATATTCTCCTATTGATTGCACTGAAAAAAGGAATCTTTCGGAAGAATATTTGGGAACTGGATCGAAATTCAAAGCTGCTGTAGGTAAGTTGTATGTTTTTCTATTCCTTTTTCTAGAACTCTTTTTTAGGTACCTAAATGAAATCACAAAAATGACTTTGTGGAACGATGCCTTTCTTCCATGCTCACCAATATGTTTGCCTCCACATATAGCTGGTATGGAGAATAAAAAATAAACTGGACAACTAAAACTGGCTGAATTATCACTAGGTGAAAAGCCCATTCAGTTGTTCAATTTATTTGATAATAATTTGTATTGCCTCATAACAGACTGCTAGTTCAGTAAGAATGTAAAATTTCCAAGAAAAGTTTTTCCAAAAATGCTTATATATATATATATATTTTTTTTTATATATATATATATATATATATATATATATATATATATATATATATATATATATATATATATATATATATATATATATATATATATATATATATATATATATATATATATATATATATATATATATATATATATTGGTGTATCTCAGCAAGTGCACATGTGTCTGTTAGTGCTCCAAGTAAATTGAATATTTCAGTGGTTAACAAATTGACTTTATGTTGAGCTTGACATCAAAATATAAGTGAAATTTCACTCTTTCATGTGATCTAAAATCTAATCGTATCTGCATATCAGTTATACCAAGTTTTCACTCATAATCATTAATCACCTCAACATCAAAAACGACTATCAGTGAAAAAAATACAAATAAAAAAGGAAGAAATAAAAACTTCCTGATAAACATTCACCAGACCTGAAAAATAAAAAACTGTCTGAATGCTTTAAAGTTTAGATGAGCAGTGGCGTTCCAATTTGTTTCATCATAAGCATAAATAATCTTGTTAAAATCTCAATAGAGCATACAAGATTGAAGGCAGCAACAAAAAAAAACGTAAACAACTATTCATTAGAAGAAATTACAGTCGGAACGTAAAGGAAACCATACACGTCGATCGACGACCTATTTAAGATGTTAGAAGTTGAGAAGTCGATTAAAAGTATTCATGAAGAGATCCTGAAAAATCG
Organism: Gonioctena quinquepunctata; assembly: GCA_018342105.1. Taxonomy (NCBI): domain Eukaryota; kingdom Metazoa; phylum Arthropoda; class Insecta; order Coleoptera; family Chrysomelidae; genus Gonioctena; species Gonioctena quinquepunctata. The sequence goes on along the minus strand of JAFIRS010003193.1, from coordinate 12,836 downwards.
TGTCGAAATAAAAAATTGTATAGAGGCTAGTGAAACCAGGCTTCTACTGAAATTTGAACAACTGAAAAACACAGTTTCGAAACTAGAAAAAGAAAATTATACACTCAGAGAGGAAGTCGAAAACCTAAAGAGAATCCAAAATAAAAAAAATATCATAATATTCGGACTGAAAAAGGAGAGAGAGGAGATTACGGCAGAGAACCTGTGCAGAGATTTGAACGAAATACTTGGTGTGGAACTGCGGGAAGGTGATGTTGGTGACATCTACCCTCTAGGAAAATCAATCAACTGCCCAATAAAAATCGAATTCAACTCAAACCTTAAGAAAAAAGAAGTACTAACAAATTGTAATAAGCTAAAGGGAAGAAACATATCCATAGCCAACGATCTAACACATACCCAAAGAAGTGAGAATAAAATACTAAGAAAACATCTTTTTCTCGCCAAGCAAGAGGGAAATTATAGAGATTGTTACATCAGAAGAGACAGACTATTCGTAGATGGAATATCCTATGGAGTCGAAGACCTAGAAAAGAAGATTATCCGGAAACCAAACATAACAGTGCACCTTCAACCCCAATAGTTGAACCTTTAGAGAAAGTCTCCACTGATTTGCGAAAAGGCCCAAGTACCCCAAAAACTTCAGTAGCAAAAAAAACCGTACCACCGATCTACAAACCAGTACCGGAAAAACCGAGAACACGCTCGATCAACAAAACCAATGAAAGAAGAAACATAACAACTAAAGTAAGACTCTTGATCGTTATTCAATGTCATTGTAATGTGATTTTATTTTATATATTCTACTAATGCCTAGATCTAAATTTTATCCTAAAACTTGTAAATCTACATTTCCAATTCCCCTTACTTCAATTCATAGAAGTTAACTCTATACCAAACTCCATTTTATCAAACTTTTAGTTAATTAACAATGGATCCTTATGTAAGATACTTTGATGTGACAAAAACAGAGACCTTTACGCTAGATTCAGCATTTCAAACAAACGAAGTGCTGAAAATCAATAACCAATCAAATAATTTCAAACTAATACACAATAACATCAGAAGTATTAAAAAAACCTAGACGAATTTCTGATTTTTCTCAAACAGTTTGAATTTGAATATGATTGTATTGTACTCACAGAGACGAGAAAAATTGTAGACACTAGTGTATTCAATTTGCCAGGATACAAAATGATTTACAATGAAGGGAACTTGAATCAGAATGATGGAACTGTTGTTTATATTAAAACTAAAATGTATAAAAACCACGAACTATTGCCATTCAATGATTCAGTTTTACTGAACTTGGAAGTTGATTTTCATGGGAATTCCATATTAATTAACGCCTTTTATAGGTCCCCTCCACTTGTATCGAACATTTCAATAACAATCTAAAAAATCACCTAGAATCCCAAACAAAGAATAAAAATAAATATAATATTTTTGTAGGAGATATCAACATTGACATTCTCGACGAAAATGACGATAATGTTAACGATTATTTAACCAATATGGCAGAGTATGGATACATACCTCTTATAAATGCACCCACACGCCTAGAATCCTGTCTTGACCACATCTTCATGAGAAAAAGTGGCCAAAATACTGAAAATATAATACCTATCGTAACCTGCTCAGACATAACAGATCACTCAACCATCATTGTCCAAATAATAACTGATGAAAATAATTACAGAAAAATTAATGAGAGAAAAACTATAAAACGTTTCAATGAGAAAAAATTTGTGGAAAAAATAAAGAATACAAACTGGTCAGACAATATGTTAGAGAACGACTTGGATAAAATGACTGAGAAATTTGTGATGACTTTACAAAACGAAATTGAGCAATGCACTAGTCATATACCAATAAAAGGAAATAAAAAAAAGAGGAAAGACTGGATATCGACATCTCTGATTAAGTCGGTAAACAAGAAAAATTGTTTGTACCTTCAGTTGAATAAAGATCCGAATAATCTAGACCTGAAAACCGAATACAAAAATTATAAGAACACTCTCAATAAACTTATACAAAAACCAAAACGAATACTACAAAACAAAATCAACGAAAACAAATATAATGCTGGCAACTTGTGGAAACATATAAATGAAATGTTTTGTGAGGACCCAAAAGTGGGAATACATTCCATAAAAAATCAAAAAGGAGATATAACCTATGATATGAATGAAATAGTTGATACTTTCAATAGCACTTATATAGATACGGGAAAAGAACTAGCGAAAAGAATAAAAAGGTCATCAAATTATGAATTTAGGCAATATATAAATGAAAACTCAATATTTCTCAATCCAGCAAGTAAAACAGAAGTTTTAAATACAATAAGGGAGCTAAAAAATCATAAAGCACCCGGAATAGACAACATAAAAAGTGAAACACTAAAACTAATAGCTGAGTACATTGCAGGACCGATAGCATACATATTCAACCAGGCAGTGGAAAAGGGGCACTTCCCATCGTGTTTGAAACTATCAATAGTTACTCCTATATATAAAAATGGTTGTAGAGATGAAGTGATTAACTATAGACCGGTATCCTTGATAACAAACCTGAGCAAGATCATAGAAAAATTGATAAAAGTTAGATTAAACTCATTTCTCAAAAAATATAAAATATTATCCGAATCACAATATGGTTTTCAAGAAGGAAAATCTACCCAAAACGCAATATTACAACTTACAGACCTAATCTACGATGGCCTTGATAAAAGCAAACCAACAATAGGAGTCTTCATTGATTTGTCGAAGGCATTCGATACTGTGAACCACTCAATCCTATTGAGAACTCTAGAGAATATGGGAATGAGAGGAAACACATTGAATCTATTCGAATCTTATCTAGAAAATCGAGAACAAATAGTGAGAATAGGAAATATAATGAGTAGTAAAAAGACAATTGAATGTGGAGTACCGCAAGGAACGGTTCTAGGACCAATACTATTCTGCATATACGTCAACGAATTATTCTCAATAGGGGCTAGTGGCAGAATAATTAGTTTTGCAGACGATACTGCTGTTTTTTATTCTGGGGAAACATGGTTGGAAGTCAAAGAACAAACTGAGAGGGACCTGGAATTTATAAAAGATTGGTTCGACTACAAACAGCTCTCCTTAAACTTCAAAAAAACCTACTATCTACCGTTCTGTAACTACAAATCTTCTTTACCAAATTTCAAATTCATTACACTGCGAAGTACATTCAAAATATACTCAGCAACACATATAAAATATTTAGGAGTTATCATAGACTCTCACTTGAGATGGGACTTTCACATGAAACTCCTTGTGAAAAAATTGAGAATTGTTTTATATAAGTTCCGTCAGCTCAAAGACAGGCTAAATCAAGAACAGAAAAAAATCATTTATTATAGTCTGGTACAAAGTCACCTAATATACTGCCAAATAGGGGGGGCTACTGCGTCCGTAGTTACCAAAAAAATTTATAAGACTAATATTGAATAAGCCTTTTCGATATAGTAGTGACAAATTACATGAAGAATCCGGTATATTCGACTTGAGGCAATTATTTTATAAAACACTTGTCTTGAATCAATATAAAGATTTACAAAAACTCAATAGGCCAAGCCATAACTACATCACACGCCACAAAAATAATTATACAATTCCATTTGCACTCAAAACTATAGGGCAGAGATCTTATCGTTTTCTAGGTCCAACAGTGTTCAACTCCTTACCAGAAAATATACAAAATACCCATTCACTTTCTCGATTGAAAAAAGTTATTCATAGATTTATATCATGTAAGCCTCGTAGAAGTATTAGTGAAATCTTTGACCGGAAAAATTAGGTTTCTACAACAGATCCATCATGAATCATATGACCCGAATTGTATAATTCCTTACCCAATAAAAAGATAAAAAAAAAAAGTATTTCCATCAATTTTAAACATACTAATCGAGTTTTTATTCTATAATTGTGTGATTTCATTTTGTGAACTTTTACATTTGAATGATTTTACTAGATATATATGTATGTATGTATATATGTATATATGTGTGTGTATATGTATATATGTGTGTGTATATGTATATATGTGTATATGTATGTATATATATGTATATATTTGTGACTTTTTATTTATATATATATATGTAAATTTATATTTGCGTCATTTGATATTTGAATAATTGTATACTTATGTGACTCTATTTTTAAATATGTGTTATTCATCAATATAAGGTGTCGAATTTTAAATAGAACTTTGGTGTTTTTTATAGATGCATTAATATTATTCTAGTTAGTTTAGTTTTTGTGCCCATATGTATGTTATATCTATATTTCTTATGATTTAGTTTATATAATATTCTTTAGAGTTTACTCAATTTATATTTTACTACACACATACAAGTAACTTTTGTTGCTTCTGTGGTTCCTATAATATTTATTTGAATAATGTAAATTTTGCCATTTCTCTGTTTTCTGTTTAATTGCAAATAAATATTCTTATTATTCTTATTATATATATATATATATATATATATATGTATATATATATATATATATCATAGTATACCAACAAAGATATATATTATCATCATCAGTATTCGAATTCAAAAGAAAGCATAATATTCCTCAGTATTTTTTTGTAGATTTCAACATCAATTATACCCGTGAATCTATACATATCATTTCAGAAGCAGCTGACCTCAGTGATTCGACGGAAAATAAAAAAGCTACTGAAGAAGCCATCTAAGCTACCTAAATGAAATCACAAAAATGACTTTGTGGAACGATGCCTTTCTTCCATGCTCACCAATATGTTTGCCTCCAAATATAGCTGGTATGGAGAATAAAAAATAAATTGGACAACTAAAACTGGCTGAATTATCACTAGGTGAAAAGCCCATTCAGTTGTTCAATTTATTTGATAATGATTTGTATTGCCTCATAACAGACTGCTAGTTCAGTGAGAAAAATTTCCAAGAAAATTTATTTAAAAATCTTTTATATATATATATATATATACATATATCATAGTATACCAACAAAGATATATATTATCATCATCAGTATTCGAATTCAAAAGAAAGCATAATATTCCTCAGTATTTTTTTGTAGATTTCAACATCAATTATACCCATGAATCTATACATATCATTTCAGAAGCAGCTGACCTCAGTGATTCGACGGAAAATGAAAAAGCTACTGAAGAAGCCATCTAAGCTTGGCTGAGAAGGGCCAAAGAAAGGCATCTGTCATCTTCTAGAATAAAGGAAACACCTGATGGACGAAGAAAATAGCATTCTATTTTTCTGATTATTCTGCATTTAATATTCTCTTTTTATTTTAGAGTTTACATATACATTTTATTTGTTGATAACCCCGAAGTTATGAGAATTATTTTTTGATACCAGAGTTTATTAACACATTTTTTTTTGTTCAATACCATTATTTCATTTCCCTCCAGATCGCTATTACTATATTTTATCTTCGATAGATATCTCCGAAGGATATCTTTAGAATATCTCTCGAAGAATCTTTCAGATAGCTTTTGAATATCCCTGAAGGATATTGCATGGACATTCCTGAAAGATATCTTTGAAGTATATCTTATGGACATTTTTGAAAGATATCTTATGGACATCTCTGGAGGATATCTTATGGATATCCTTGAAGGATATTCTATGGATGTACAGGTTGTTCCACTTTGGACATCCATCGGATGTCCATGATATATCTTTTGGACATAATTGGATGTCCATAGTACATCCATAAAATTCATGAAGGATGTCCAATGGATATCCATTGGATGTCCATGTGTTATCTGGGAGGTGATTAAACTTGATGAAGTTTTCATTAGTGTTGGGTCTCGGTTCGGCCAGAGGTTTCCGAATCTCTGACTGGTGAGGGCCAAAGGCCTGAAACCGGTATGCGGATTGTAAGGCGAACCTGGCATAATTTAAACATAATCAAGTTTATCAGAAAAAAACATCTGCAATGAACTTTTATTTTCAATGGAAGTTTACATAGATTTTCAAATGAATATCATTTAACGTTCAGCGTGGTATTTGCCAGGAAAGTGGTGGTCGCTTGTGGTATACCACTTGTTTCAATTTATATTGAATTCGTTGGGGAGAAGTCTCCAAAGTCCCTTGTTTTCACACACACACACACACACACACACACTTCACATAGTTTCTTGTTTGATATATACCCCTAGTCGGACATACAGACACTCCTATCGAGATAGAATCCTATCGAGATAGAATCCTATTGGGATAGGGGAATACTATGGAATGTTTCTTTCTGTCACTAGGAACCGCCGGTTAAAAGTTACCTTTTTTCGGCATACCTACCCATAGAACACACGACATCCATTGGACGTCCATTTAAGGTCCATCTCAAGTCCAAACGTCCATGGACATTGAATGGATGTTCATGGTAATGTGTGAACATGGCCGTCCATTGGGTGTTAAAACGTTCGTCCATTGTACATTCATTCAATGTCCAAAAATTTCAATATGAATTTCAGTTTGATCCCAAATAATCTTATTTTTATTTCGAATGAAATTCTGGATATTCATTGTACATTCCATAATTAACATCCATTATACGTCCCATTCAAATACAATCATTAATTTCTTTTATAATAAACGATATATGAACAAATAAATTGTCACGTATTAATTGATAATCATTATGGGCACGTCACGCATCTTCTAAATTCAACAATACTTCAACCATTGTATTCTTTTCGGAATAAAAAAACGTTATTTTTCCGGCTGCTATTTTTCTTGCCGCCTATTAAATATTTTTGAAATTCGTGGGCAATTTTTTGGGTCGTTGCGAGCGCCGCGAACGTTTAGTGGAACGTGCCTTCAGTGTTGTTGAGAAATGTGAGGTTAATGCTTTCGCGTCTTTGTCTCCATTTATGACTCCGTTTCGTTCGTTCATCGATGGTATTAAGTATACTTTTAATTACTGATTAATATGGATTCTAGAAAACTTTCGAATAAATATGATAAGATAGTGCAACTGATGCATGGTGGTGAATCTAACTCAGATGAAAATGAGTGTGCTGCAGGTTTCAACAAAAACAGATATCTTGAAGCAAGAAATAGAACCAAAGTGGCTGAATACAGCAGTGATCTGAATGATGATGATCCTTAGTATATAAAATATAGAAAGAAGAAGGGTGTATTTTCTTCAGAAGAAAGTGAGGCCCATGAAGCAAATGAAAATTACCTCTATGTCCCCCATTCAAGCCTACAATGAAAAACGGATTGAGTCCCTCTCATGTGTCTCCTGTCAATACTGAAGTAAATCGCAAATTACCCCCATTCAAGCCTACAATAAGAACAGCATTGAATCCCTCTCAAGTGTGTCCTGTCGATAGTGAAACAAATGAAGGTGTATAATTTTCCAAGTAGTCTTGAATAATGATCATATATAACAAACTCAAACTTGACAAATCTTTCCTGTACGTACTCTTTGAAGCAAAGTTCTATTCCTTTATGTTGATTTCAGTCAATTAAGATGTCAAAAACAGGAGGAGGGAACACATATGAGTTAATGAAAGGTGTTCATCCCGACTTATAAGCAAGGTCTCGCATATAGTTATCACGTCGAAAATGAAACAATCATTCAAGGATTTGAAAATGGCCGACTTCCTGATCAGTGGGTGGAACAAAAGATAATATATTATTGATTATTATTGAATATATACATACAGGTGCTGCAGAACAGGCAGATGAAAAAACGAACAGAAAAGAAATAGAGGAGACAAATATGAAGTGGTTAAGGAGAGCAAATGAAAAGAAATGAATCGTTCTCAGAATATTTTTATTCATTTATACATTTGACCAGTGTTGTTATTCTTTTTGTCTAATTATAATTTTTTAGAGTATCTACTTACATTTATGTTGTTATTCAATGAATTCCTTTGGTAGATGATGTGTAAATAGTTAGTTTTTGAAAGTGTCGTCAATTTTGATATGTGCAAGATAAAAAAAGAATGAAAGTAGAGATTCTAGTAGCTTTTATTGAATGACGTACTAGGATGCCATAGTTTATTCTCAACTGTGAAGGAACCAACCAGGGTATCACAAACTTCCAGTACATGCATTGATAATTTCTTAGTTAGTTCTGAGCTCAAATTTTATAGGGCTGAAGTGATCGATCTCCATTTATCTGACCACTTTTCTCAACGTATCAAAATATTACATTCTACGTCAGCAGCGGCTGATGAGGAACGTAATAAAAAACATCATATAATGCATAGATCTTTCAATGACCAAAATAATAATATTGCTTTCCTGAATTGCATAAGTATTGAAATTTGGCATAGTGTTTATAGTCAAGGAAGGTTGAATGCAGCATCTGACAACTTCATGAATTTAATGATTCATTATTTAGATTCATGTTTTCCTCTACGTGAAATATGTGAGAAGACAAATTTCATCGAAATCTATTTATGGAATTGTATAGAGAAAATTGTTCATAAGTTTGATAGGTTCAAGATAAACAACTTCTGTTGAAAATGTTTGGTGAATGTGTTAGTTTTTGGAATATAAATTATAATATTGAATTGAAAAAGTATATTTATATTGAATTGAAAAATGTATATTTCCAAAATTAAGATCCAGAACACTAAGGAATTTTGGGTTCCAACAATCAAATATCAACTTTCTGATATGAAATGTAATTTATACAGAGTGTTGAAATATTGGGCAATACTTTTTCTAACATAAGGTATAGGTAAAAAATAACACTCGGTACTTATTTCCTTTCGAATATTGTATCTACGAGATTTTTGAGATAACTTCATCGAGAAGTCTTGTGATTCTCTATTCAAGTAGAAATAATGTCTAAAATGGGCACACTACAAGAACAATGTATGTATGAGAACTTGTCAGTTTTACCTTTACAATATGTTTCCAAAAGTATTGCCCATTATTTACAAGACACCTTGTATAATCTGTATCCTCTGATTCATTTTGATATACAATGGATGTACATCGGACGACCACAGTGGTTGTTATTTGGGTATGTTCTGGACATCAATTTTACCAAATATGGACATACAATGGATGCCCAATATACGCACAATGTACATCCATTGACGTTATCTGGGATTTAATTGTACGTCCGGAGTGGTGTCCTGCTGTCCATTGAACGTCCATTGAATGTACATTGACTAATTCTGGACATCCAATGGATGTCTTGAACTTCCATATTCAACGTCCATTGTTCATCCATTGTACGAACATGTGCTGTGTGGGTACAGGTGATTAAGTTCGATGAAGTTTTCATTTGTGTTCGGTCTTGCTTTGGTCAGAGGTATTCTGATCTCTGACTGGTGACTACCTCGTACTGATGAGGGCCAAAAGCCTGAAACCGTTATGCGGATTGTTAGGCGGACCTGGCATAAATTAAACATAATCAAATTTATCAGAAAGAAACATTTGCAATAAATTTTCATTTTCCATGGAGTTTGCTTGGGTTTTCAAATGAATATTATGCGTGGTATTTGCCAGGGGAAATGGTTGGTTTTTGCTTGTGGTCTACCACTTGTTTCCCAAATTTATATTGAATTCGTTGTGAAGAGGACTCCCAAGTCCCTCGTTTTCTAATTACGCTTCACATGGCTTTCTTTGTTTGTTATATACGCCTAGTCGTGCATACAGCCACTCCTATCAAGATAAAATCCTATTAAGATAGAATCCTATTGAGATAGGGAATATTATGGAGTGTTTCTTTCTGTCACTAGGTACCGCCGGTTGAAAGTTACTCTTCCGGCGTACCTATAGGTGATTAAGCTTGATGAAGTTTTCATTTGTGTTGGGTCTCGCTTCGGTCAGAGGTCTTCGAATCTCTGACTGGTAACTACTCCGTACTGATGATGGCCAAAGGCCTGAAACCGGTATGCGGATTATTAGGCGAACCTGGCATAAATTAAACATAATCAAATTTATCAGAAAAAAACATCAGCAATCAATTTTTATTTTCAATGGAAGTTTACATAGATTTTCAAATGAATATTATTTAACGTCCTGCGTGGTATTTGCCAGAGGAGTAGTGGTCGCTTGTGGTCTGCCACTTGTTTCAATTTATATTGAATTCGTTGTGAAGAATACTCCAAAGTCCCTTGTTTCCTAATATTTCACTTCACATAGCTGTCCTGTTTGATATATACCCCTAGTCGGGCATACAGGCACTCCTATCGAGATAGAATCCTATTGAGATAGAATCCTATTGAGATAGGGGAATACTATGGAGTGTTTCTTTCTGTCACTATGAACCGCCGGTTAGAAGTTACTTCCCGGCATACGTCCCGGTGATTAAGTTTGATGAAGTTTTCATTTGTGTTGGGTCTCGCTTCGGCCAGAGGTATCCGGATCTCTGACTGCTGACTATCTCGAACTAATGAGGACAAAAGCCTGAAACTGGTATGCGGATTGTTAGGCGGACCTGGCATAATTAAACATAATAAAATTTTATCACAAAGAAACATCTGCAATCAATTTTATTTTCAATGGAAGTTTGCATAGATTTTCCAATGAATATTATTCAACTTTCCTCTGGTATTTGACAGGAAAAGTAGTTGTTTTCGATTGATATGAAATTCGTTGTGAAGAAGACCCCAAAGTCCCTTTTTTCCCGAAATTTACACTCCACATAGCTTCTTGTTTGATATATCCCCCTTGTCGGATACAGGCAATTCTATCGAGATAGAATCCTATTGGGATAGAATCTGTAGATAGGAAAATTCTATGGAGGTTTCTTTCTGTCACTAGGAACCGCCGGTTGAAAGTTACTTTTCCGGCATACCTAGAGGTGAGTAAGCTTGATGAAGTTTTCATTTGTGTTGGTCTCGCTTCGCCAGAGGATTCGATCTTGACGGGTGACTACCTCGTACTGATGAGACAAAAGCCTGAAACCGGTATGCGGATTGTTAGGCGGACCTGAGATGAATTAAACATAATCAGTTATTTAGAAAGAAACATTTACAATCAATTTTCATTTTCAATTGAAGTTTGCATAGTTTTCAAATGAATATCATTCAACGTTCTCTGGTATTTGCCAGAAAAGTAGTTGTTTTTCGTCGTGGTCTACCACTTGTTCCAATTGATATTGAATTCGTCGAAGAAGTCTCCAAAGTTCCTTGTTTTCTAAATTACACTCTATGGCTTTATTCTTTCGATATATACGCCTAGTCGGGTATACAGCCGCTTCTATCAAGAAAGATAAATTCTTTGAGATATTGGAATACATGGAGTGTTTCTTTCTATCACTAGGTACCGCCGGTTGACAAATACTCTTTCACCGAATCTACAGGTGATTAAGCTTGATGAAATTTTCATTTGTGTTGGTCTCGCTTCGGCCAGAGGTCTTCGAATCTCTGACTGGTGTCTACTACGTAGTGATGAGGGCCGAAGCCTGAAACCCGTATGCGGATTGTAGGCGAGCCTGGCATAAATTAAACATAATCAAGTTCATCAGAAAGGAAACATCTGCAATCAATTTTCATTTTCAATGAATTTCCATAGATTTTCAAATGAATATCATTCAACGTTCTGCTGGTATTTGCCAGGAAAAATGTTGTTTTTGCTTTGGTCTACCACTTGTTTCAATTTATATTGAATTCGTTGTGAAGAAGACTCCAAGTCCTTGTTTCCTAATATTTCACATCACATAGCTTCCTTGTTCGATATATATCCCTAGTCGGGCATACAGGCACTATTATCAAGATAGAATCTTATTGGGATAGAATCCTTTTGAGATAGGGGAATACATGGGGTGTTTTTTCTGTCCTAGGAACCGCCGGTTAAAGTTACTTTTTCCGGCGTACCTACAGGTGATTGAGCTTGATGAAGTTTTCATTTGGTTGGGTCTCGCTTCGGCAGAGGTACTCGGATCTCTGACTGGTGACTACCTCGTATGATGAGGGCCAAAGCCTGAAACGGTTGCGGATTGTTAGGCGGACTGGTAATGAATTAAACATAATCAAGTTTTTCAGAAAGAAACATTTGCAATCAATTTTCATTTTCAATGAAGTTTGCATAGTTTTCAAATGAATATCAGTAGATATAGTGAACAGTTCTGGGACACTTTTTACTTTTCAAAAAAGTAACCAGAATCTGGGGAAATTTCTGCCCGATGAAACTCCATAAGCCTGTTATTAGAGAGAGGGGATATAGTGTTTTACTGATTTTTCCCCCGATCTGGGGAATTTTTAAAAAAGTGCCAAGGTAACGGGTCATTTTTGACCCAAATCATATCCTTTGGGGAACACCCATTTTTTACATGCTAAATTACCCTGTTTTTTTCCTTATCTATTGTATTTTAGTGGTAAACCCGGGATTTAAATGACTTTTTTATTCATTCCACATAGAGGATTGGACTTTTTCCCCGATCTAAGATTTTTCATGCAGTTCATGTTTTTCACCTAGTTTTCCCCAGATCTACTGAATTTAAGGTTTAACCTGTGGATTTTTTGGATAGCTGATTTTTTCCCCGACGGAATTTAGGGGTGTTTTAGGGTTTGGGAGTGGAAAAAAAATTTTTAAGGGAATTTTCATTATTGTTTTAATAGTCGTTTCAGGTGGATTTTGGAAACTGGTGGATTTCTCATGATGATTAATTTTTTCCCGATCTAGGAATTTTTAAATTTGGTTTGTTTAGTTTTGCGTTGCAGAGGGATTTTAGGTTTAACCTGTGGATTTCTCATGGTGATTGACTTTTTTCCCAATCTAGGGAATTTTTAAAGAGGGTTGTGTTTGATTTTTTTCAGGGGATTTTTGGTTAACTTGGTTTCCAGGATGATTAATTTTTTCCCCAGATCTAGGAATTTTT